>JAQBSW010000897.1:0-161645 GCA_029291075.1 Eudiplozoon nipponicum | reverse complement strand
GAGCATTTGAAACTTATCAAGAAGAAATCCTTTAATCTTACTAATACTATTTCTACACGATAATAATATTAAGAAGGAGTGTTCATAATAATGATGATATTACTACTGCTACTACTACTACCACTACTAGTACTACTACTACTACTACTACTACTACTAATTCTACTACTAATACTGCCATCTTCTAATCCTCCTCGTATTACTAATGTTGCTAATGCTACTGCTGCTACAAATACTACTTCTAATAATAATAATAATACCAATAATAGAAATAATACTACTAGTAATAATTCTTCTTATAATAGTAATTTTATCACTACAACTACTACTAATATAAACAGTAATAATATTAGAAATATTGTTGATGATAATAGTGATGCTACTGATAGAACTACTGAAACTCCTACTAATACTGCAGCTAATGCTACTATTTCTATTACTATTACTACTACTACTAATAATAATATTAATATTAATAAATAATAAATAATAATAATAATAATAATAATAATATTAATAATAATAATAATAGTAATAATAATAATAATAATAACCGTAATAATAATAATAATAGATAGAGAATAATAATAATGAAATTTATGTGGTCAGAAAATGAAAATTATCAAGACAAAATTCAAAATTAGGTTTATGTATAGGTGAGTGAAGCAGTGACTAACTATTGTTTATCGATGATAATAAATGTGGTTTTGGTAGAAGTTGATATATAAAAGTGATTTCAGCAAATTTGTGTCAGTTCCTCGTAAAGAAAAATAAAAATCAAATAACTAAGTTAAAATTGATTGGAATAAATGTTTGCAAAGAATCAGGAAAACAAATCTCTGTGCAGGCTTTGCTGTCTTCAATTGTGTGTATATAGCGATACATGTTTAAACAAGCATCCCGGTGGGATAAACGATATAGCTTTTGATAGAGGCTGAGGTTGAACGAGCATCATAAAGCAAGTAGCACGCTTCGTTGTCATATTCTCTTTAGATTTCTTTAGAGAAACTGAAACAGAACGAAGGGCTTTAGTAGATCAATTATGGAAAATAATAAGACAATTTTAAGCGGAAAATATGGAGCTGAATTTTGGTAGAGTTTAGAGTCTATTGCAAGGCGGCTTAGGTGGAGTCAAAACAAAAGGAAAGTATAGGCTCGAAAATTGTGAAGAGGTTAGATATAGTGTAACACGAGGCTCCGCGTTACAACCCAACAAAGGTCAATTTTGACAAATATAGTTCTCCTTAAGGTCAAATAGTCTAACTCTCTTTTTACACAACATTTCTCTTAACTGTGATTTTAGCAACAATCTCTATTAGTTTCAAGCAGTTTTAATTGAGATTTCTTGAACTGCAAATTTAATTGTAATTAATAGGTAAAAACGCCCCAGCTTCAAGTAAATGCCGTACGACGTTACAAACTCGGTTAAAGTGCCATAAATAAAGAGTTATGTACTGATAAGTGGCCCTTAACAGGGCCGGTCGTGCGTACTCCGGCAAATGCCGAAAAAGATCCTTCTGTGTGAAGACGTCTTAGAGCCTTGGGTTGACTTGGGCTGTGGTTCCTTCTGTTGTTGCGTTGTAATCTCGATGTGGAAACTTCGTTGAAGTTCTGCATTAATTGGCTCGTCTCGCTGGTTGTACAGCAACAAGATTGGTGTCACTGATGTAGCCAACTGTTGGTGAAGACAATCCAATAATCAGCGTAGGTGATGACAGCCGACAGCACGCACACGTAACGCAAAGCAGAAGACAAACGCGACAACTGGACTGCATGGTAAATTTGTCGTGCTTAAATAGCCATGCCATAGTAATATATGTCTACTTGCACATTATTGGTTAACGGCAAGTTTCGCTTTTTTCTCATTGGTGCAACGTAAATAAAATTGAATTTAATTTACGCAATATGTCGGCAATTAATTTGTGTCGTTACAACACTTTCCTCTCTGAAAAAAAGGAAAAAATTCCTCTCTGCGAGGCTAGATAAGAAATGCATGACACTGTTCGAACCAGGTTAAGAAAAAAAATAATGTACCATAAATGCTGGGCTTAAGTATGCTTGTTGGTTGCTTCAACAATGGTATGATGCCAGGTAACTACTAGGAATTGCTAGGCAAATCGTTAGCTCTAGTGGCCGGTCATACCGCGTGAGGCAAAATAGAGCAGTGTAAGATTTGGGAGCCGCAGCGTGAAGAGTTCGAGGTAAATCTCCTCTGAATTTGCCAGGTTTAAGTTAAAACCTAGGCAGGCTGGATCGTCGTCAATGCGTTTGTATACGACCAAAGGAGCTAGAGTGAGTGCTCGACGTTGTGGTCATGACATTTGTAGAGTGGTCTTTGTGCAATTGATGAAGTTGAAATATGCATTGAAAGTGGCCTGTACCATGATATGAAGCTGATCACTACTTAGTGTTGCTACACGAAAGCGTTAGCTCTAAGTAACTGGTCATACCAAAATAGGCAGTGTGATGTCATGTGTGAGAAATACATTATAATGTAAAAATATATACATTAAAATCAAAGGTAACTGCATAAAAATATGTACACGAACATTGCCTCAGAGATGGCATAATACCAAAGAATTGTTCAAAATGCTACACAATTGTTAGCTAAGAACAGCTGGTTATGCCACATGAGATAAATGCGAAAAATAACGTAAAGTTAAAATTTTGATACGTAGAATAACGAAAAGTTAATGTTAACAAAAAATATCAATTACGCGTTATGCAAAGCAGGCTATTGAGATTGTGGGCAGACGGAGCCTGAGACGTGTGTAGAAAGTTGAACGCTCTCAGGATCAGGCGGTTCGATAAACGGTTTCAACCTGTCTATGCTTACTGATGTCGGTGTAGCACCTTGCATAATAATGAAGTATTTGGGTTGTCTGAGCAAAATCGGGTAAGGACCGCGATACTTTGTTTGTAGTGGTGCAACAGCAGTGTCGTTGCGAACGAGTACTCTCTTGCAGCTGTGGAGCTGTGGGTGAACGAAGACTGGACGAGGCGTATGTCTTGGCTGCTGTTCAGAAATGTTGCCGAAATGAAGTCGAAGCCGGGTAGCTTCGTCTTGTGGGTCATCTTGTGCCGGTAGTAGACGTGAGAGCTGAATAGGAAGGCATAGATCCATGCCATACAAGAGTTGTGACGCGGACGTTTTAATGGATTCACGAGTACGGGAACGCATGACAAGCAGAACCAAACATAGTGCATCGACCTAGTTGCCATTAATAGACGAGGATGCTAAAGCAGCTTTGAGTTTCCTATGCATTCTCTTTACCATACCGTTTTTTTTGGGATGGTAGGCAGTCGTCTGGCGTAAGGTGCATCCCATGTACCGCAAGGTGGTTTTGAAATGATCAGATGAGCATTTGCTAACGAGTTGATAGCAAGTCGAAGTAATTCCTCGTCTTCGGATGACCAAACAATGATGGAATTCTTGCTAAGTACTTTTCGATTCCGCAGGTGCCTGCACAAAGGATAAACTTGTTTTGAAAGGCCCGGAAGTAACTTGCTATAGTAGTTTAGTACTCCCAGAATTTTCCGCAACTCGCTAACTGTCCTCGTTGACTTGATATTCTTGATTGAATTCGTATTTGACGGCAAAGGTTGAATACCTTTTGGCGTGATACGGTGCCCTAAGAAGTCCACGGATATAGTTGCAATCTGCGTCTTGTCACAGTTGATCTTGAGTCCGTGGTTGGATAAGCGTGAGAGGACATTTCGTAGATGCTTGGCATATTATTCTAAGTCTGGACTGAATACCATTATGTCATCGGGATATGACATACCATAAGCAGAGTCGTCGCGAAGTATGTTGTCCATGAATCTTTGAAATGTCTGTGTAGCACACTTAAGTCCCAAAGGCATGTAAAGGTATTCGAAAAGGCCAAATGGAGTGATGACAGCAGTTTTCTCGATATCCTCTGGTGCTACCGGGATGTGATGGTAGGCTTGTCTAAGGTCAATTACTGAGAAGAAATTGCTGCCGTTGAGTTTTTCAAGTAAAGTGTTAATATTTGGAATAGGGCATGCATCAGATTTTGTCACTGAATTTAGCTTACGGTAGTCTCCACAGGCTCTGTACGATCCGTTTGATTTGGAGACTAAGTGCAGTGGTGACGCCCATGAACTTTTCGATGTTATGATTATTCCCTCTTCCTAAAGCCTTGAGAATTCCTCTTGGGCAGCTTTCAGCTTAGCAGGGGCCAGTGGTCGCTTCTTGAGTGCAATAGGTCGTCCTTCTGTGACGATATGATGCATCGTGTTGGAGACTCATAGCTCTGACTTGTTAAGATCGAAAAGCGATTTGTATTTTCGAAAAGCTGCTGATATCTCTGCTGAATGATGCACTGGGGTTGGCTGAATGACCTGTAACTCCAAACGCTCGGAGGCAAGTGTCAAAAAGCTTTGTTCAAGTCCGGTGGAGGGGTCGATGATCTTTTGATTGGCAAGATCAACAATGAGCCGAAATTTAAGAAGGAAATCAAGGCCTATTATATTATGTGAGACCTTGGCAATGATGAAGTTGTGAGAAAATTCACGTCGTACACCTATGTTGAGTGTGCGGTAACGGCAGCCATAAGTTGGTATGGGCTCACCTGTAGCTGTTCGAGAAGAACGCCTAGCGACATCTTGGCCATTGAATCACCCTTGAGAACTGAGACTGGTGCACCTGTGTCTACGATTAATTCTTGGCCGGTTTTGAAATCAAGAAGGTGCAGAAACTCGTTGGGCTGTTTGGCCGGGTCATGCAAACAAGTAGGCTGGTGATTGCGAGCGGCGTTGTCCGTTTAACTCTCAATGTGAAAAATTCGGCGTGGACGAAAAGAGTCGACATGGATGTCGGATTGTAATTAGTTTCTTCCCTGTGGCGCCGTTGATGCCGTGGATGCGCAGAAAGTACGCTCTTCTACTTCCTTCGCCAAACGTTTCCCGTTCCTGATGCACCCTTGCACCTGTGGTCTGTTGTCCTTTCCGTCAACTGTGGAAATTGGCACTCATTCGGAAATTCTTCGGAACGACAAAGACAGACTTGGCATGAATAAAAAACTTCTGGTGGTTATAACACCAGTTCTTTGGGGGCATATCTGTTAAAGGATTGCGGGGATCTCGATCGCCACCTACCGTTATAATTAGGTTCAGGAACGAATTTGTGTCAAGCATTCACTTGATTTAGCTCGGATTTCGTTATGGCCAATCCTTCTAGAAATGTTGCCGTGTTCGCTACTGTGCTCTCTAAAGAGGAGAGTCTATCATCTTGCGGGGGTGAAAAGAAGAAAGACGGATTCACCTTAGGTTCCAAAACCCTATATTCTAACTCACATCTCTCAGATAAGTCATCTATAGAGAGAGTGTTGGGAAGCTGTCTGGCGAAAAGATTTAATGATTGTGGAAGTTTGTTAATAGAAACAACCTTAGCCTCATGGTCAGAAATATTGGTTTTATACCAATGTTTCCGTAATTCCCTTATAATCTCGATGGGGCCAAGGTTTGGCATGTCTAACTGTGCGTATTTATTTATTATTGCTCGGTTTCTGTGGGCCTCAGCAATGATTCTACTTCATTTTGTAGTCCTAAAATGGGATTAGGTAGCTTCCTAATGGCCTCGAGCTTAAGATAAATCCGTCGCTGCAATTCAGAAGGTGGTTTAACAAAAACCTTTAGCAGTTTTTCATGACTGTCATAATCTGGAAACGGGGAGAAAGCGGAATCTACGCGCATAAAGAATAGTTTACTATCTCCATCCCAAACAGGAACATCAATATCTAAAATTGGACCTGATATTCTAACATTCTTACGGGATCTTAAAATCATAAATTTATAAGCAAGATGAAACTGTATAAATAGACTTTAAACGAAACACTTACCCACTACATTTGAAACAGAATCTTCTGCAGTTGATTCTGTCGAGAGGTGAGCGTAGAGCACAGATGAAATTAGTTTCTTCACAAAACACGCCAGGTCTACACTTTCGTACAGTCAACTTTCTTTCACAGATCACCAAGATGTTCAGTTTTGTACTTAAGAAAATTATTGAATAGAAAACTCCCCTTCTAAATATTTATGCCAAAAAATTTGCTCAGAAGACCTCGACTTTAAAGAGATTAACAACCAGAGTAAAACGTAAATGCAAATGTTAATTGACTGTACTACAAAAAAATGAAAAAGAAGCACAGTCGATTGTGTTTATACCAAAAGTTCTTTGATGACTATTGAAACAGTACAGTACTCAGTATATTGGCCCCAGCTTCAAATAAAAGCCGTACGACGTTACAAAGTTAGTTTTGGTGCTAAGGAAAGCTGAGTAAGTACTGTTGGGGGGTCTCGCATTCTTCGGCAAATGCCGAGAAGGTCAGTTAGTGTAGCAGTGTCCAGAAGTACTCCTAGACACTTGAGACCAGCACTGGTTGACTTGGGTTGTGGTTCCTTTTGTTGTGGCGTTGACATACATGGCGAGTGATTAGCTGAATAATCTCGTTGAAGTTCTGCAGTAACTGGCTCACTGAAAGGATAAACTGTAGATGTTACTCCGTCTCTTTAGTTGTACAGCGACAAGATTGGCGTGACTGAAATTACCAATGTGTGTGAAGCAAGTCTAAAAATCAGCGTAGGGGACAATGGCAGACAGCACGCGAAGGAAACGCACGGGTTAGGGCAAAAGCGACAAATGGCTTGCATGGTAAATTCACCGTGCTTAAATTGCCTTGATTGGCAGTTCGCACACCATTGGTTAACGACAAATTTTGCTTTTTTCTCATTGGTGCCGCGTTAATTGAATTGAATTTAATTTATACAATATGTCGGCGAATTGCTTTGTGTCGTTACAATAGTGTAACGGCTCAAGAACAATTCGCCAACATATTGCGAAAATGAAATTCAAATTTAATTTACGTGGCACCAATTAAAAAGGGTGAAAATTTCCGTTAACCAATGGCGTACGAGCTTTCGATTTCAGGCTATATAAGCACGGTGAATTTACCATGACAGTCAGTTTTCAGATTTGCCTTCTGCTGTGCACTACGACTGCGTGTTGTCTCCTGTCATTCTCACTTTTCACCAACGCTGCTTTCTGAACTTGCTTCACAAGCAGAGTCAATTTCATTCATGCCAATCTTGTTGCTGCACAACTAGTGAGACGGAGTAACATCTACTTATTGTACCTTCATGTGTGCCAGTTACCACGGTGTTGTCGCAGATCTTCAACGAGATAATACTCAGCCTTTACATAGTCTCTCGATGCTGATGTCAATCATAAGGCTAAGGTTGTTTTTATTAAAAATCTTCGCCAGTCATTACAATTGTTCGCCAGATAGCTCCCCAACTCTCTCTCAAAAGATGACTTATCAGGGAGATGCGAGTTAGAATTTAGGGTTTTGGAACCTAAGTTAAATTAGTCATCTTTTTGTCCTTCCCCACAGGATGATAGGATCGCCTCTTTAGATAGGACAATAGCGAACATGGCTAGAATGTTTGGCCATAGGGAAATCCGAGCTAAATCAGATGATAGCAAGATCCAAATTTTACTCCCAAAACACGAAATAACAGAAGGCGGCAATCAAGAACCTCACAATCCTTTAACAGACATGCCCCAAAAAACCGGTGCCATAATCACAAGAAGTTTTTTTATTCATGTTAAGTCTGTCTCCAAATGAACGCCAATTTCCACAGTTGACGGGAAAGGCCACAGAAAACAGTCGCAATAGAGCATCAGTACCGGGAAACTTATGGCCCAGAAAGTTGAAGAAAGTATTTACTGCACATCGACGGCATCAACGGCGAAACATGGAAAAAATCACTTACAATATGACATTCCTTATGACTTAACAATAGTTGATTGCGTGGTTGGTGGTAACAATTCTTTAAATCAAGTTTGCGAGCTCGAAGTAAACTTCAATCCCATTGTATTTAATCAGTCGTCGAACAACATAACAAAACTACCACCAGCCGTAAAGCATTGACGCGTTTGGACATTCCATGATCATCAAAAAAGTACGACGGAAAATTGACTATCGAGGATCAAACCGCATTGAATATATAAGGAAATCAATTTTAGATATCCGGCTTCTATCTGTAGCAATCTCGCATACATTGAACTTGACTAAAAATGTCGGCTACAGAATTTCTATGCAGTCACGAAGATTAACTGTTTGCAGCTTTCGCCATACACACATATATAGACAATACAATTAAACAATAATTGATTGCGCGGGTGGGGGTGACAATTCTATAAATCAAGTTTGCGAGCTTGATGTAAACACCAATCCCATTGTATTTAATCAGTCGTCGAAAAACATAACAAAACTACCACCAGCCGCAACGCACTGACGCGTTTGGACCTTCCATGATTATCATCAGATTACGCCAGCCGCAACGCGTCAGTGCGGCTGGCGGTAAATTTGTTATGCTGTTCAACGACTGGTTATATACAATGGGATCGGTGTTTACTTTAAGCTCGCAAACTTGATTTAAAAAAATTGTTACCCCCACCCGCGCACTAAATTATTGTTTAATTGTATTGTTTATATATATGTGTTTGGCGAAAGCTGCAAACAATTAATTTTCGTATGTGCATAGAAATTTTGTAGCCGAAGTTTCCAGTCAAGTTCAATGTTTGCGAGAGTGCTAGAGGTGAGTGCCGCATATATAACATTGATTTTCATATATATTCAATGCGGTTTGATCCTCGATAGTCAGTTTGCCGTCGTACTCTGATGATGATCATGGACAATCGAAACGCGTCAGTGCGTTGCGGCTGGCGTTAGTTGTGTTATGATCTTCGACGACTGGTTAGATAAAATGGGATTGCTGTTTACTTCAAGCTCGCAAGCTTAATTTAAAGAATTGTTACCACCACCCACGCAATCATTTATGGATAAATTTTATTGCCTAGATATGTATATGTGGCGAAGCTGCAAACAGTTAATGTTCGTGACTGCATAGAAAATATGCAGCCGACATTTCCAGTCAAGTTCAATGTTTGCGTGTCTGCTAGAGCCGCATATCTCATTTTAATTTCGTTATATTTTCAATGCAGTTTGATACTAGATAGTCAGTTTATCGTCGTACTCTGATGTTGATCATGGAAGGTCGAAACGCATCAGTACCTTGCGCCTGGCGGTAGTTTCCTTAGGTTGTTCGACGACTGGTTAAATACAATGGGATTGGTGTTTACTTCATGCTCGCAAACTTGATTTAAATAATTCATATTGACTCTTTTGGTTCACGCCGAATATGCCACATAAACCGCCCAACTGACAATGTCAGTCGTAATCTCCAGCCTACTTGTTTGCATGACCCGTCCAAACAGCCCAAAGAACATGTGCATCTTCTTTATATCAGAACTGACGAAGAATTCATCGTAGACACAGGTGCAGAAGTGTCAGTTCTCAAGGGTTTTTCAATGGCCGAGATATCACTCGGCGTTCTACTCGCAACAGCTACAGGCGAGCCCATATATTCATATGGCTCTCGATATCACACACTCAATATAGGTTTACGGCGTGAATTTACTCACAACTTCATCATTGCCAAGGTATCACACAATATAATGGACCTTGAATTCCTTTTGAAATTTCGGATCATTGTTGATCTTGCCAATCAAAAGATCATTGACCCCTCCACCGGACTTAAGTAAGCTTTTTGTACACTTGCCTCTGGATGTATAGACTTACAGGACATTCAGCCAATCCTATAGCATTATTCAACAGAGATATCAGCAGCTCTTGGAGAACATAAGTCGCTTTTTGATCTTAGCAAGTCAGAGTTACGTGTCTACAACACGATGCACAATATCGTCACAGAAGGACAACCTATTGCGCTCAAGAAGCGACCACTGGCCCCTGTTAAACTAGAAGCTGCCCAAGAGGAATTTTCAAGGCTTTTGGAAGAGGGAATTATCAGACCACTTGTTAAAGTTCATGGGCGTCACCACTACACTTAGTCTCCAAATCAAACGTATCGTACAGAGCCCGCGGAGATTATCGCAGTTAAATTCAGTGACAAAATATGATGCATATCCTATTCCCAATATTAACACCTTTCTTGTGAAACACAAAGGCTGCAATTTCTTCTCAGTGCTTGACCTCATACAAGCCTACCACCACATCCAGGTAGCCCCAGAAGATATTGAAAGACTGCAGTCATCACTCCATTTGGCCTTTTCGAATATCTCTACATACCTTTTAGACATAAGTGTTCTACACAGACATTTCAGAGATTCTTTGTGAACATAATTCGCAACGACACCGCTTACTGTATATCACATCTCAATGAAATAATTGTTTTTAGTCCTGACTTAGAATCTCATGGCAAACATTTACGAAATGTCCTCTCACACTTATTCAACCGCGGACTCAAGATCAACTGTGACAAGACGCAGATTGCAACTACATCCGTGGACTATCCAGGACATCGTATCACCCCACAAGGTATTCAACCTCTGCCGTCAAAGACGAATTCAATCAGGAATATCAAGTCACCGAAGACTGTTAGCGAGTTGAAGAAAATGTTTGGAGTCCTAAACTTCTATGGCAAGTTTCTTCCCAACTTTTCAATCGAAAAAGACATAGCGAGAACTCCATCATTACTTGGTCATCTGAAGATCAGGAATTACTTCGACACGCCATGAACTCGTTAGCAAATGCTACAATGCTAACGCATCCAGATTTTTAACGACCATTTCTATTCTCGACAGACACTTTTGAGTTTGCTATAGGAGCTACGTTGGAACAAGATATCGGCGGAATTCGAAAGCCTATCAGTTTCTACTCGCGTACTCTCCAACCAGTAGAAACGAGATACGACACTTATGATCGAGAACTCCTCGCTATCCACGAGGCACTGCGCCATTTTATCTGCATCATTGGCAGCAGCAGATTTGTTGTTTTCCCGGATCATGCACCATTAGTAAGCACACTTCGAAACGCAACTTCAAATATCGACAAGTACCCTGCCAGAGTGGAAAGACAGCTTTCTAGTATGAGCGAATGACAATTTTACATCTTTCATGTCAAGAGCGAACAAAAATTCATTGTAGACGCCTTTTCCAGGCCAGGCGTCGCGCTTCAACCACTTTTGCCAGCGCCATTCTCTGTCAAATCCGTGACACTAAATTTCTAACCCAGGAAGCAAGGCGACTCTCCGAATTGTTACAGATTTTTTCTGTAATCACAGGCTCAGGCAGAACGCTAAACGAAGGGTCTCCGATTGTGCGATTTGCCAGAAAACAACATCACACGGCACACTCTTTCTAAGTTGCAACATTTCCGAACTACTTCTCGCCTAGACATAGTCCATATCGACATAAATCATTTGACAACGTTTCAAGGTTTCAGCTACCTTTTAACTATGATTGATAGATTTACATCTTGGCACTGTTTCTGCAGACAAAGTAACTAACGGTTTTATCTCTGCATGGATATCCCTTTATGGTGGTCTCAATGAGATCATCACTGACAGAGGAACTTGCTTCTCATCGGATCGTTTCAACACCATCTTGCGGTTCATGGGATGCACATTACGCCAGACGACTGCCTACCATCCCCAATCTAACGGTATGGTGGAGAGAATGCATAGTGAACTCAAAGCTATTTTAGCATCCCCGACCATTAATGAAAACTAGGTCGATGCACTACATTTAGTTCTGCTTGCCATGCATTCCCGCATTCGTGAATCCATTAAATCATCTGTGTCACAAATCTTGGATGGCTTGGATATACACCTGTCTAGTCAGCTCCCACGTCTGCTACCCGCACAATATGACCCACAAGACGAAGCTACCCGCCTCCGACTTCATTTCGTAACATGTCTGAACAGTAGCCGTGACATAATCTTCGCCTAGTCTTCGTTCACCCGCAGCTTCACAGCTGCAAGAGAGTACACGTTGACAACGAGACTGCCAATGCACTACTAAAACAAAAATATAGCGGTCCTTACCCGATTTTGCTCAGACAGACCAAATACTTCATTATCATGAAAGGTGCAACACCTACATCGGTAAACATAGACAGGTTGAAACCGATTATCAAAGCGCCTGAACCTGGGAACAGACAACCTTCTACACACGTCTCATGCTCTATCTACCTACAATCTCAACCGAGCAATAGATTGCTTTGCATAACGCATAACCGACATTTATTTAACACAAATTTTTCGTTATTTTTAAGTATCAAATTTTTAACTTTATGCCCACCATTTGCGTCCTATGTCACGCAACGTGAACCCTATGAATCGACAAGATTCATTTTTTTCTCACATCCACTTGTCTCACGTTGTATATCCATCTGTTCTTAGCTAACAATTGTTTTGCATTTGCAATGTTAAAGTACTCTTTTTTCGTTACCTTTTGATTTTAATGTATATATTTTTACATTGTAACGTATGGCTCACACCTGAGCTCACACTGCCTATTTTGGTACGACCAGCTATTTAGAGCTAACGCGTTTTTGTAGCAACACTAAGTAGTTATCACCTTCATATCATGGTATAAGCTACTTTCAATGCATATCTCAATTTCATCAATTGAACAGTGAAGACTCTACGAACATTATGACCCCAACGTTTAACAAAAAATAGCTCCTTTGGTCGTATTCAAATACATTGTCGGCGATACAGCCTGCCCAGGTTTTAACTTAAACCTGGCAACTTCAATGGCAATCTAGTTTGAAATCCTCACGCTGCGGCTCCCAAACCTTATCCTGCTCTATTTTACCGGTCACTCCAGCTAACAGTTTGTGTAGCAATTACTAGTGGCTATTTGGCATCATACCATTGTTAAAGCAACCAACAAGCATACTTCAGCACACCATTTACGGTACATTTTTTATAGCTATGTGCAGAATAATAATCAGATGCTTAACTTGATTCGAACTCTGCCATGCATTTCTTATAAGGCCTCGCTGAGCGGTATGTTTTTCTTTTTTTCAGAGAGTAAAGGGATGTAACGGTTCGAGAACAGTTTGCCGACATATTGCGAAAATGAAATTCAAATTTACTTTACGCGTCAAAAATTAAAACAAGCAAAATTTGCCGTTAACCAATGGCGTGCGAGTTTTCGATTTCAGGCTATATAAGCACGGTGAATTGACCCTGCCAGTCAGTTATCACGTTTGCCTTCTGCTGTGCACTACGTGTGCGTGCTGTCTCCTGTCATACTGACTTTTACCTACTCCGCCTTCTGGACTTGCTTTACACGCAGAGTCAATTTCAATCGCGCCAATAATGTTGCTGCACAACTAGTGAGACGGAGAAATATCTACTTATTGGACAAACACGTGTGCCAGTTAAGACGGTGTTGCCGCAAATCTTTAACGATGCAATACTCAGCCTTTACAATAATATAAACTCCCCAGCTTCAAGAAAATGCCATACGACGTTAAACGCAAGTTTATGTGCCGTGTAGGCTGAGTATGAGTACCGTTTGTGGTCCTCATTAGGACCGGAATTGCGTTCTCCGGCAAATGCCGAGAAATTTAGGTAATGTAACAGTGTCTAGAAGTACTCCTGGGAACTTGAAACCGACTCTGGTTGGCTGGCTGGTGTTCCTTCGTTCTGCATGCACCGGGATCAGTTTAGTTATCGAAACCGGAGAGATGAGTTGCTGTTCGAAAACTCAGAATTGTTTTCTTGAAGATCTGTTGCAACACCGTAGTGTCTGGCACATGTATAATTCCGATTAATAGATGATGATCACGTATGACTAGTTGTGCAGTATCAAGAAGATTGGCGTTACTAAAATCCAAGTGACCAGGTGACACAGCGTGATAAACTGAAATCCAGAAGTCAGCGTAGATAAACGGTCAAGTACAGAGGACGACGGCAATCACGTTTGGTGCGCAGAGCGGAAGTGCCAAGTGTGTCAAGCCAGTTTGCATGGTAAATGCATCGTGATTATATAGATGTACAGGTGCAAGTTCGTTCGACTTGAGTCAACGATAAATTTAGCTTGTTTTTATCGGTAGTGAGCAAGAAAATTTGAATTTCATTTTCACAATATGTCGGCGAATTAGTCTAAATCGTTACAATAGTGTAACAGCTCAGATTTACTCGCCGACGTATTGCCTAAATCAAATTCCAATTTCAATACGCTGAAACAATTAAAGCACGAATGGCGTGTAACTTCGTATATATATATATATATATATATATATATATATATATATATATATATATATATATATATATATATATATGTGTGTGTGTGTGTGTGTGTGTGTGTGATTTTTGTCGCTTTCTCCAATTGACTGCATATCTACAATGGCTTCTGGTCTGGCGTTTACCACGTTGTGTCATCTCCTTACTTAGTCTTCCGTCACGTCAATCTTCCTGTTGCTTCACAACTAGTCATACGTAATTGATCATCCATTAATCGGGTTTCTACGCTTGCCAGCCACCTCAGTGTTGGCGCTGATCATCAACTAGACAATAATAAGCCTTCGAACAGCAACTCACACATCCTGCAACGACAATTTTACTTATTCAGGCACATCTGCTCAAGGAATCACCAGCCAACAAACAGGAGGACAGAGAAAGTGTCTAGAAGGATTTCTAGACACCATCGCTACCGGAACATTCATAAACTTTCACTGCACTTTTTCAGGCTCTGTTAAGGGCCAATTACAGCAGCTGGTCCCACAGAACCTGTCTTGTCCTCTTCTTGTAACGTAGCACGGCACTTACTTCTAGCCGGGATGTTTACAAATTGGCGATGCGCCTGTATTCTTGGAGCAGCACTGCTGTTAAAACTTGTTTTGATATTAAAAATCTCTCCTCAAGAATTGACCCAGAATAAATTTGTTTTTTATTTAAAATTTGGGGTGTACATTAAAATCGACGTAAGCAAATCTAATACCAAGTTTTTCGAAACCGGATTATCCTTTAATTTATTTAAATAATAATTGATTGCGCAGATAATCCCTTTCTTTAAAACCAGTTTGTCGAAATTTCTTTGTCAAAGTCTTCTGTGGTTATATCGCTCAAATTTTATCGTCTACATGCTTTGTATCACATTCTGCGTTTCAATTTGTGTTCAAAAAGTGAAGCATTCATCACTGCACTTAATCTCCAAATCAAACGGATCATACAGAGCCCGTGGAGATTATGGAAAGCTAAATTCTTTGATCAAATCCGATGCATATCTCATTCCAAATATAAAAACCTTGCTTGAAAAACTCAGCGGTAACAATTACTTAGCATTGATTAACCTCAGACAAGCCTATCATCACTTTCCGCTAGCACCAGAAGGTATTGAACAAACTGCGCTCATAACTCCATATCTGCACATACCTTTTGGTCTCAAGTATGCACCTCAGATATTTCAAAGTTTGATGGACGATAAACTCCGAGACGATGCCGCTTACTGTATGTAATATCTCGATGACATTATGGTTTGCAATCCAGACGTAGAATCTCACGGAAATCTTTTCCGAAATATTCTCTCGCACTTATCCAATCACGGACTTAATATCAACTGTGACAAGCCGCAGATTGCGACTACATCTGCGGATTTCCTATGGCATCGTGACAGTATTTATCTGTGATATATTGAATTGAATTATGTCATGCTTACCGCGAAATGTGATAACTGATATCGATCAAGGCCAGAGTGTATGGATTAACTGGAGTAACAGGTGTTCAGAAATTGTTATAATTCTCAATTTCGGTGAACTATAGCATAAATTGATATCCATCCTGTTGGTACCATGTACCGACTCTGAAACCATGGTGTTAGTACCATGTACCTTTTCGGTACAACAATGTTGGTATCGGTTACTAAAACAATAGCCATAGCGTTAGTATCATTTTTAGACTCGGTATATATTTTATATAGTGTGAGTTAGCGTTGAGGTCGTATTGTCGTAGACTATATTATGTTAGCTCCACTATTGCAGGTTTACACATTCGTCTAGGAGATTATACCGTCCTCTTATCCCACAATCTTGACCAAAATATATAGCGGTTAAAGGATCGCAATACCGTTCCTAACAATGATGAGCTTCCGCCAAAGGCAACACGAAACGAATGTATGATTATTTTCCCATGCTGCCTTTGGTTTATCCTTCATCAACTGAACTAATTTGTTACTAGAGCAGAATTTGTTAGTGATAATTTATCAGAAGAGATATATATATATATATATATATATATATATATATATATATATATATATATATATATCTAGAAATTGCAAGTAATTGGTCAACGAAAGCACGCGTTCTCATTGGTCCAGCGTATTAAATTTTGAAATTATTTGACAAAATTTCGGCGAATTAATTTTAACTGTTATACCACTTTCCTCTTTGTGAAAAAAGGAAAAATAACAAAAGATTTTCCTGAGGAGGAATGATTACTTCTGATGGGCAGATTTCGAACCTCGTTAAAATAACTGTTAATTATTTTCTCATAGGTTAACAAAAAATAAATTGTACTGTAAAAATGTTGGGCTGGTGCCTACTGGTTAATTAGTAAAACATTGAAAGATGCCAAATAAATACTAGAAATAGTTACTCAAATTATTAGCTATAGAGTTCGGTCATACACCGTGAATCGAAATAAAGCAATGATGATGTCTTTGGAGACGCAGTGTGAAAATTGAAAAGTGGACGGCAATTGGAATTGCCAAGTTAATTTTTCCCTGGTCAGACTGACTTACTGTCAATGAGATTTAGATACAACCTAAGGAGCTAGTGTGTGCTCGAAATTTTGTTTTATGATATTAATTAGTGAATATGTTCAGTGCGTAACTGATGCAGTATGCATGATGGTTTTGAATACCACGATATAAAACTGGTAACTACTTATTATTGCTACACTAGGAAGTAGCTTTAAGTGGCTTGTCCTGTCAAAATAAACAAGTGTGGGCTCAGGTGTGAGCCACATTGTGCAGCTGTATTTTGTATAAAAAATACATGACAAAGGTAAATGTTTACTCGATCCTTGCTGCAGAAATGGCATAATATCGCAGAACTGTTCATAGACGCTACACAATATTTTATGTTCATTTCCGTGGCTCGAAGTCTGCTTCCATCATTGTGCTAACTGCTTCATCATAATACAGGAGCTACTGCGAGGTCTTTCTTTTGAATTCATGCCAGCCCTATATAGGACCCTCGGTTCATTCTAATCTCAAAGGTGGCTATTGCTACACACGTCACTTTAAATAGAGCACAATTGGTGCACAAAGAATATAAATATGATACATAGAATAATAAGAAGTCATTCGACAAATTATACCAGTTATATGTAATGATAAGTTATTTATTACTTAGTTGAGATTGTAGGAATGAGGAGCCTGCAACACATTTACGAGGTTGTATTCCGTCAGTGTCGGGCGGTTCGATAAAAGCTTTCAGCCTGTCCATGCACCCAGAAGTTTGTGTCGCAACTTGCATGATATTGAAATATTTTGGGTGCCCGAACAAATCCGGGTAAAGACCGCGATATTTGCGTTGCAGTGGTGCACCAGCAGCGTCGTTACTAACGAGTATTTTCTTGCAGCAAGGGGCTGTGGATGAACAAAGACTGGTCGGGGAGCATGTCTCGGCTGCTGAGCAACCTTTTACTGAAATGAAGTCAAAGTCGAGAAGGTTAGACATCTGGGTCATCCTATGCGAGTTGTAAACTTGGGAGCAGACTAGGCAGGCGTAGGTCCATGCATTATAATAGATGTGACGCAGACGTTCTAATAGATTCGCGTACACGGGAACGCCCAGCCAGGAATACTTAAAGTAATGAATCGACCCAGTTGCTTTTAATGAACGAGGAAGCTAAAGCTGCTTCGAGTTCTCTATGAATTCTCTCTACTATACGGTTAGACTGTAGGCTATAAGCAGTAATCTGGCATAAAGTGCATTCCTTGAAGTGCATGTTAGTTCTGAACCGATAGGATGAGAATCCTAAACCTCTATCAGTTATAATAATTATATTTTCTTTTACTTAAGTGTCAACGGCAATAAATCTTAGGTAACAGAGAAGGAGGAGCCACTATTTATCATCACATTATGTCTAAATATATATTAGAGCATTAATGTAGAGATTTTATTATATATGTTGACGGCTATATATGTAATTCTGAGCAATTTGAGACTTAATTTATTTAAAATTTAGAATCAAATACCTTTTCATAAACTGGATTAAGCATAAATTAGTCTATCTAACAGAAAATTTGAACAAGAAAAATTGAAGCTCCAATGCATAAAACTTCAATTCTCTGCAGGTTAAACCCTTCAATTACGAAAATTGCCTAATGACTCAGGGTGCTAGTTGATATTTAATTCTTTATTTCATGTTGGTCTGCTCGATGAAGTCACGGTCGCTTGTCAGTTGTGTAACATCTGAATAAATTCGTTAAATTTTAAATCATGATTTGTTGCTGTCTGGATTTTGTAATATGTTAATAATGTTGTCCCTATTTCTTCACTTTCTTATTTTTTATTCGAGAGAAATTCCTATGGTAAACAACATACAACATTTTAAGTGTATATTCTGCTGAAAATCAAGTTTCTTTGCAAATTGCTTATGCACTACATTTTTCGCCTCGAGAACATCATGTCAGTATGCAAAGATTTCTAATATTTCCATACATGGTCTCAGGTTAAAGTCCGTCCATCTAGCAATAAAATATAATATTCATAATGGTATCTTCATAATTCATTGATAAATTTGTCGAAATGAATTAAACAGGCAAACAATTATTAGTTTAATGAGTAATGATATTATTACAGAGAAGCAATGAAAGCACTAAGGTTTACATCAAGCTTACACAAGTTTTCGTTAAATTTTCTATGACCAGCTCTACGAAAGTCGTATGTTATCCTTGAATTTAAGCTCTACTGCGCGACAAAATGTATCCATTTCATTACTTGTAAATTGTAGGCTTTCTATCTTTTGTAAAGTTACAGAAATGTATCGAAGTTTTTAAGTGACAGACAAAATAATGAAATTATAAAAAGCGAAATTTGTATATTTTTTGCTATCAATAATATTTTTAGTCCATTGTTTTCTTAATCCATGAGACATTGCTCATTTGTTTTTAACTTAGTTTGAAAATAACTTCGTGTTTCATCCTAGATTAAATAAACATGTTTAAGAAATATTTGTACTTACAGTATAAATAATTAGGAAATATAAATTTTAAATTAACCATTTAGATTTTGATACATAAAATTGAGCTATTTAAGAACTGATTTCTGCTAAAATTATTAAATGCAACGCAGAATATTTGAAAGAATTTTTGCTTTAGAGAAACTCTGCATACTCAATTACCAAATGTACTCATTGTACAAACGAGATTTAATACAAGTGTCAACATTTTATCGATATAGTTACTAAAAACAAAATCAGTTTAACTGATTTAAGACAGCCTTTAGGAATATTACATTTTAATGACAAAAATAACTACTAATTTGAAAAGATAAACCTTACTAAAACTGTGGTGATATGATTTAGAATATGACTTTAAAATATTGTATAATAAAAAAATATTACAATTTAATCTTTCACACAGAACACCAAAAAATTCACTGTTTTCAAAAACCCGCAATAGATAGTAAATAGATTAAACAAGTACACAGAATTCTTGACAATTTTAATGTTACGTTTTCACAAAAAAGAGTAGATTTCATTCAAATATTATTATAAGAATAAATTTGCTGCAACTTTAAGACCTATTTCCTAATAATATTCAGATAGTTCATCTATGTACTGTGAGCCACTTTCAGGTGCCATTTACCGAGAATGTGCTACAAACATGTGATAAAATGCAAAGATGGTATGAAATGTTTATGGAACTTGTGTGTAATACAATTAGATTTCAAAATATAATGCTTATTTTATCAGAAATTCAATTACGAAATTATTGTATTATCGTAAAACAAAAATCGACCAAATTCCATTTCTCGATATGTGTTTGAAACATCGATTTTCACAGCTGATTCCATCAGAACCAAACCGCCATATAGAGGTCTATGTTAACTTAACTAGCATAAAAAATTTCAACCCGGACTGTAACAAATACTGTGACCTATTTCTAGAAACTTTAAGAAAAATATGCTCCTGCGAAAACCCTTGAAATTCTATAAAGTGCAGATGAGTACAAATTTTGCGAGTATTTTATACATTTATTTGTAATATTTTAACAGAGATATCACACACCAAATTTACTCGCTCATTTTTTTGCAGCAAATGTTTTGATTTCACAAGAGGGGATGAATCGAATAGCAAACTAATAAGTATTATTCTCTTGTATAGTTCATATGCTCGAGAATATATGCCGCGAGAGTTGCTAAATAAACTTTATTGATATTATTCTATACATAGAATTGTATACGTCTGCAAGTTTGCTATATTTATGAGTGTTTTCCATATACAAAGCACCTCGAAAGTAATTTTATCTCTTAAGACTGAATATCTTCACAAAATTAAGTGTGGGCGATCACAAACATATATTGGTACATGTCTAAAACCATCCTATTTAATTAAATGCCCCGTCTTACTGCATGGCTTGTATGTGTATTAATATGTCTATATATGCATGCAGTTCTATATGCTCCTATTTTTGCCTCAATTGAGCGCATAGTTTCACTTGCGCAAATGCGGTTACTGTCCTTACATGGAATTTGATACCCTCCTGATTTGCCTAAAGGTTTAATTATCTTCTTTCATTTTTGAAGTTTAGTGCCTCAAGTAATGGATTGTTTTAAAATCGTACGTAAATTGTTTATCAATACCAGCGTTTATATTTTTCTGCTTAATTTGGAGTCACGTGTAACTATGACCTTTCAATCCTCGTTTATCCTATCTGGCTTCATTTACTTTTGATTATAATTAAATTTATTTATGACGTTTATTATCGTTTAAATTATACTTTTCGAAGTTATCCATTAGAATAGCATTTTTCTCGCAGTCTACCTAATTCAATCACCTATGTTTAATTCTGTAATTTAATTTTATTTCTATAGGAAAGATTAGTTTATAAATTAAGAAGGACACTCGAGTAAATAATCTACATAACAACAAAATATTAAATTTTGTATCCTTTATAACGAATTTTGAATCTAGACTTGCTTATTCACCACATGATATGTTTTTAATCGTAAACATGTGTCCAGTTACTTCATTAGCCAGATTTATGTAATTTAACATTTCATCGTCTACATAATTTCAAATAACTTACGTTTTATCCAAGAAACGTACATAAAGCTTGGGATTTAACGTTTTATATCTCACATGTTTCTCCCTGTAACGAATGACAAAATTTGCTTTTGTAACTTTTAATTTTTGTCCCATTGTAAAACTCCAATTTGCTTATACGATTTCTTCCTAAATATAAAAAAACTGAAGTCATGCATGTGTTCACAGAACATTTTTTAAACATTCTCTATTGATAGACATGTTTTGCAATTGACTTACTAAATGTTTTCGGGTGTGATGATAACTAGTGGCCAGTTTTACTTCATTGACAATATTTTATATCTAAATATTCATTAGAATACATTATCTTTGCGCGAAAGGGAATTTATTAATTTCTTGGATACTGTTTTGCGAAGCAAATTTTCTATATTCGCTGTCCTTATTTCAACTCTAAATATTTACCACTCGAATTAACAAATGTAAAAAATGTTTGGTGCAATGAGCTTATCGTTGCAAAAGGCGTACGGAACTGGACGCATAAATATAAAATCAATTGTTGGTCAGAAGTTGTTTATCAGCTGTAAGGATAAAGTTTAGCGCAATGAACTGTGAGGAGATCACGAGGTTGTGTCAGAAATTACGTTGCATGGTTAAATTTTATTTCATTATTTAGGCTTAAAAGAAGAATCCGCTCAGAGAAGCATTAAAAATTACCAAGAAAATCTGATCAAATCAGCGTGACTAGCTAACAAGTCGAATAAATTGTAAAATATTTTTGATCAACTTACTTCATTTTATGACAATAGTCATTGTCGTTGTTTAAATTCTTTTATGATGAAATTAATGCTTTTGATTTTGGGCATGTCAAAAGATGCTTTCGGATTTATAATTTATTAAAAGTTTAGTAACAGAAATGCCCAACGGAGATGAGAATACTAAGAGACAACAGAGCTGGACCAGACGAAATTATGACACCTTCAGCAAATCCATTACAAACTTAAAGATTTTGTGCTCAACGGAATTAATGCTCTTTAAATATTGTAATAAGTATAAGAAACAACGGTTCTTTTCTAATTAAAATTTAGAAGAATTGTTTTCCGCTCGCGAAGATAAATTTTTTTGTGTAAGAGTGATGTCTAACACTTCGTACTAGGCGTAAATCAAGATGAATATGCTAAATAATTCATAAATATGTTTAACTAGCATAAAACGCGTTTTACTAACATGTTTTTAATGAAGGAACTTTAAACTCACGAAATAATAATTCACTTGTCTATTAATTGTAGTAAAAATATCCCAATTTATATTTTACTCTGAATGTGCTTAACTTTATTAATGAGAAAACTTTATGTTTAATTAAACGAACCCTGTGCCAGGATAATGCTAGACATTACGCGATGAGTTCCCGATAAGGACGAAACCGGTCTATTGGATGAATTGCCTTTTCAATACAATACAATGCCTAGTTTATAATGACAAATGAATGTACATCAAGAGAAAGGTAGTTATATCAAGATCGCAACCTTGATTATAGTATTAGTAACTATCTGTTTGTTTCTTATCCGATTGAAACCAAGGTTAAAGCAATGAAATCATTAAATTTCAATAGTTTTTCTCGGTTAAAAAAGCGCCGCTTTCAAATAACTCATAAAAATATTAAAAATTTAATTTTACACAGAGTTTATAAATGGATAAATAAATGAATAAATGGAAAACATAATAAATATAATATTATACAACATTGCTTTGGACAATAAAATAGTTTGTATTATTTATTCACTGGAAATTTCCTTAATTATACTTTAAATGAATAAAGATATAATTACAAGAAGAAATATCTTTACATAATTTGTTCATGTATAAATAACATGGATAAAATGAATAGTAAAAATATTACTGTTAATTAATATTAAATCGACTCTGAGAGAATTTATTTTCATACAATATTTAAATATATGCACAATACAAATATTTTATCTCTACTAAACCAAAATTCCGTTAATATATTCAGTGATATTCTAACATGAAATCTATTTGGAAAGGTTTAAAAATCGTTCAACTATTTCTTTTCGTTACCACAGTTGTAAAGTTGTATTTAAATTTATTTTTCTTACATTTAACGGTTTCCGACTTAGTTAAGATATTCATTGATTTATTACTGTTATTTGATGCCAAGATAACGCTTTATATTGCAAAGGATATTTGATATTATTTTTAGTTGACAAAAGAATATCCGTTTGACTGATTTCTGTTTGTATTTAGAGATAAAATTTAGGCACAAATTGGTGAAATATTAAAAATATCAACAGTTAAAGCCTTTACAGCAAGAAATGATTTGTCTCAAAATTTTATGAATCTAACTTTTATCTAAAAAATACAGTCGTTGAAGTGGTTGATAACATAATGGTTTGTTACTGGTTTGAGACGTATTTGCAATCTTAATGCAACTGTATATGGAATAGTAAATTAGATTTTTTTTAAACCTGAGACAATTTTAAAAACCATTGTTTAAATAGAACTGACAATCATAAGATACTACCCATTCCCGTGTCGTTTAACCATGCCGGGCACTGTAGAAAACCTTGAACTAGTCGCTCCTA
The DNA here is from genome assembly GCA_029291075.1 of Eudiplozoon nipponicum. NCBI lineage: Eukaryota > Metazoa > Platyhelminthes > Monogenea > Mazocraeidea > Diplozoidae > Eudiplozoon > Eudiplozoon nipponicum. Next base: position 137,922 of record JAQBSW010000897.1, on the reverse strand, counting down.
CTGACGCATTTCGAATTTCTATTGCAATAATCAGTGTGCAACAGTAAGCCGATTTTACAGGATCAAGCCGCAATTCATTGATAAGTATGAAAAATCAGGTGTTGGAAACTCACCCTAGGAATGTCGCAAACCTTGTACAGTACTAAAAATATTGCTGAACAATTTGTAAGATAATAACAATATGTTTGGTGGGTTAGCTTTGAAGATGCATTGTCGAAGACTTAAATTACGTAAGCTCCACTACTGCAGGTTTGCACATACATATAAGAGATTATATCTTCCAGTTGTCAAAAATTCCTCATCAATAATTTAGTAGGCATAGGGCGTAATTCCAGCTCCTACTGATGAGTCATCAGTAAGCACGAAACGAATGTGCACATGAGATTATACCTTCCGTACATGCTCACTTTACTTTATAATTTCGGTCATATTTGAATTAATTTTTTAATAGATGCGAAACATAATTAACAAATGAATATATATTAGTTATCCTCAACAAACAGTATCTAAATCTCACAGCACAACAACACGATTACAGAAACATGATAACAGACATCGATCGAGGCTAGATTATATGGATATGCTGGGATAACAGATGTTCAGTAGTGGTTATAATCCTCAATTTTGTGAAATTTCTCATATCTTGAAATCTATTGAGCTAATACCATGTACCGACTCGGCCGCAATAGTTTTGTTACCATGTACCTATTTGGCTATCATAGTGTTTTCATCAGGTACTGATACAACGAACATAGTGTTGATGCCCCTTACAGGCTCGGTATATATTATATATAATGAGGTGGTTCTGAAATCACATTGTCGAAGACACATGAAGTTAGCTCCCTTTCTGTATGCTTACACATTAATATAGGAGATTGTACCACCCAATTTTCCCACATTCCTCACTCAAATATATAATGCGTATAGGGTTTAATACTATCTCCTACTTACGAGTTGCCAGTAAACAGGAAACGATTGTGCGCTGTATATTTTAATTTAATTTTGTACTACGGTGGGTTTCTTCAATCATGTTGCTATTGAGAAAGGATGTTTCATGCAATAAAGTTCTTCTGGCAAACATTCATTAAATTAACTGCTGCGTACTATGAACAAAACTTTGACAGTTCATTTTTAATTTTCAAATTTAATGGGCATAAAATTAGTGTAATTTATTAAAAGCCAATTAAAAATCTCATCATTTTGTACAATGGAATGCCAATACATTCTTTGCAACGTGACAGTTAATGTTTATCTAAAACATTCGAAAAAGTTTGCAAAAGTCAGTTAATAAAAAACCCTGAAATGTTATTTGGAAAATTATGTCTAAGAAAGGGTAATTTTTTACAAGCTTCTAGGATGGCCAATCTATAAACCTTACCTACATCACATGAAAGTGAATTTTTATATTATAGTTGAAAATCACCTTAAAAATCATTTTTATTCCAAGTATGCTTTGAAGTAATACAAGGAAGAACAATAGCTATATACTATTTATTGCTGAGAGCTAATATATATTAACTTTTATATTTGACGCTTCATAACTAGTAACAAATTGATTCAAATAGGACTAGAAGTATAAACCAATTCAGCATGAACGGAAGGTATACTCTCATGTGTACATTAATTTCGTGCTTACTAACGACTCATCAGTAGGAGCCGGAGCTAAGTCTAACATCCACTATTTATTTGCTAAAGGAATGTAGAACATATGGACAGTACAATCTCCTATACGAGTGTGTCCACAAGCATTAGTGGAACTAACGTCATATAAAATCTACAACAAGGCGAATTCAAAGCCCACTCAATATATAGTATATATACGTATCTTATAATGGGTGCCAACTCTTTGGTTTATGTGTTGGAGCCTCGTATATATACTATGGTTGCCGTGTCGGTACATGGTATCAACAATATGGTTGTTGAATCGGTACGTGGTAACATCACAATGGATTGCAATTTATGCTTGATTTAACCAAAATTGATAACTACAACTACTAATGAACACCTGTTACTCCAGCAAATCCGAACACTCTGGTTTTGAGTAATTTCATTTATCAAATTTCGCAGTAATCATGGTATCATTCAATTAAACATATAGTAATTATATAATTGTTTGTTGCAGAGCACTGATGTATATGTAATTGTGTCTTAGTTGTAACCAATTAGTATAAATAGGATCTGAAGGATAAGTCAAAGCCACCATGAAAATAAAGTATAATATCTAGTTTCGTGCTTGCTGGCGAATCGTGAGTAAGAGCCGGTTCTAAGCCCCTTACCTGCTGTATATTTGGTCAAGGGATATGGGACAGTTGAACGGTAAAATCCCTAATAAGAATGTAATGCAAGCAGTAGTGGAGTGTATGAATTTGCTTGAGTAGCAGGTGTTCATAAGTAGTTGTGACTGTAAATTTTTAAATTTTTAAATTTTTAATTTTTAAAATCCATAGTTTTGGTAATATGTACCGACTCGACAACCATAGTGTTCATACCATGTAACGGCTCGGAACCATTGTGTTGGCTACCATTTTTAGGCTCCGTATATATTATGTATATAACGAATTAGCTTTAAAGTTGCATTTTGGAAGATATTATAAGAACTTAACTCTAATAGTGCAGGTTTAGACATTCGTATAGAGGTTTGTACTGTCTTATTTTCGCACATTCCTTGACCATATTTACAGTGAGTATAGGGTACAATCCCGGCTCCTACTGACGAGTTGCCTGTAAGCGCGAAACGAATGTGCACATGTGATAATACCTTTCTTTCATGCTGACGTTACTTCAACCTTCTGATCTTATTTTAACTAATTTGATTTAACAAATTGTCCGCAAGAGAGCAGCAACGGATGGTTTTCTAACGCTAAACGTCCACATTTGAAGTGACGATATTTGAAGTTGCCCGAATCGTTGGTTTTATCGGTGTCTTGATTAAAAAGTTAGACAAAAATTGACTTCGTCTATGTCATCAATGAGCAAAATTTTTGATGGCTGGTAGTCTACAAAGGTAATTAAACTTTGATTCAATATAACCAGCTAAGAGTTAAAAATATGAAGTCTCAAATCGTTTGATTTAGCCAGGCGAATATTAGGATAGGCGACTGGACATATATAGATAGCCCATCTCCACGGTCAACTGCTCTGTCGTTTCATAAAACGGTTTACCCGATAGAAAGGAAAAGATCGTCACTATGTACGGTAGAAGATAGGTAGGCTTCAACTTATAGGCATATGTAGCTCATTGAATTAATAAAATACAAAACGTTTATTGATCATTGTTGTGATGGAGCTGGTGTTAATGCTAATTTATACAAATGACCCTGATAAGTGAGAATTATGCCTCAAAGTTAGAGCGATCAAGTGGCTAACACACCGATTGCAAAGTGAGCGAGGTATAGTGAGCGTGATTGTTCTCTTGTTGATCAGTAGCAAACGTACATAATTAATCAGAACTTTCGGCGATTGGAGATAATCAAGGTTTTGTAAACTTGACGAAGTTGGTTGTACAGAAATCAAACTGGTAGATTGACGGAGCGTCACTGATAGAGGGTAAGTGTAGCTACACAAACGAATAAATACTGGAGAACTTTCCACATTCAGGGATGGCGTTGGTTTGGTTTGGAAAAGGGGCTATAGCAGGAGAGGCGTCTGGAGCTCAATCAGCACCTAAGTTGTTACTTTATGTCGTGGCGCAAACTAGTACAGTTATAGTACAGTTTTGGAGCCCCCGTATCAGTTAAGTTATTAGGCGATTATAGGTGCTTCTGTTAAGATTTAGACATGAGAGTGGGTGGCATATTGGTAATCTCTGTTAGACAATGGACTTACCGCGATGTCAAGGAAAATCTAGGGCTAGTGGAGTAGAGCTGGGGGACACGCGATAGAAGCCGAATTTGAATGAGAGCCCTTCAAACCCAGAGAGGCTTAACAATAATGGAGCAGACGATGGAGTGTTACCTGGAATACCTCCAATTATTCATCGCTTTCTCGTAGCATAACTCTATTCAACGAAAATTAGCAATGTTTGCAAAGTGGGTACAATCCGAAAGCATTATGTACAAAATTTCTCTGCAGCACTGTGTCCTGCCTCAATTTTACTTTCCCGGGTAAAACAAAGGTAGTTAGTTGTTTGATTATTTTAAGGTCATTGATGCTTAGCATATTGTGTGTTGATAAAACGAGGTCACTAGGCCTGCTAACGGAAATATGTTTTAAACAGTAAAAGTCTTCAACAGGCAGACCGATCATATAAAAGTTTATTCATTTCCAAAATGTAGACTTATATGGCTACTTTCTAGATTTGCGTCTACCTCATCTAACTTATTCTTTTTAGTACAAATATTTTATACGACATCGGACCAAGGCAATATATACAAATCGATGCTTATTTAAAAAAAATTAAACGGCATTATTAAATTGTCAAGTTCTTCGTTTGAATTTAAAATAAAGTTAACAAATGTTTTTGTTTTTATTTTAGAAAAGTTATGCATTCCTTTATAACACTCTTGTTTGATGGTCACCGGCTTAACCAAAACTCGGGTAGCGGTAGATTAAAGTGAACATGAGGAGGGCACGTAAACAAATTCACCGCCGAGACACCGTGAGTTTCTATCGTTTAGAAGTAGCCATTGTTTAGTCCATCCTGAGACTTTCAAGTTCGTTTGCCCCTTGTTCAAATAAGGTTCTATTTCAAGGCCAAAGCTTTGATATTATTTGCAATCCGTAGTAAATCGCACAGCCAATGCAACGTATGCGAAGCACGTGTCTGTTTCTGTTATACTAAGCATCGGGTTTTTGTATCTAGTTGTCTCCAAAATATTTGTATATCTGTCGACCAAATAGGATACAGTATATATTCGAATTCTGTTCAAAGATGGCGTGGCCCTAAAGTAGGTTTTCAACAAATTCAAACTTAGGTAAGAAGAGGCAGCTTTTTTATCCATTTTGTGGGATGTATTGGGTGCATAACCGAACAATGATTATTTAAGTTTTCTACTCCGCATATTATAAAACCAAATAACATATTGATACATGTATTTGCCTAAATTTAATTATTCGGCATAGGTATTCCACTAGTGCTTGATGATTTAATTCAAGTTATTGTCAACTTTCTTTCTCAAGACTTTCTGTGGCTACAATGCATCTATTTTTTAGTTCCCTATAAAAGAATATATAATTGTTTTGCTTAATTTTATGGACAGTGGTTAAGCTTATATGAGCGACAGCATAAGTTGAAACGTAATTAATGACTGTCATTTTCGCATGTTGATCAATTAAATATACTTAATCTTGAGCAGTTGGACTAATACATGTTTAGTACAAGTACAATCTTAGGAATTACTTATTGTTTACTAATTTACATTTAATTTCTCATGAAATACATCCAAATTAAGAAGCTTATACAACTTGTAGACATTTATGTATATTTGATATTTATGTATATTTGGTTGCGGAGAACCAATACATATGCTATTATTTATTAAGTATCGTGTACCTGGTAACAATTTAGTTCAAATGCGATTAAATAGATTGGCCAAAATTAATATGAACACTGCGTTTAGCGCTTTTACACCCAAAACATCTCGCATTACTTGACCAATTATTAATTTGGTTGCACTTACTGACGAGTTGACAGTAAGAACGCAACGCATGCGTGCATGAGACCATGTGTTTTGTTTATATTATTGGCTTATCATTCTGGCCTTATTCGAACCGCCAATTTACAGAGGACACAATACATAATGCATAATTGCATAATTTTTTAAGGTTAGTAGCAATGAGATTCGAGGTTTAAGCTTTGTCCGCGGCAAATTCTAGACAGTACGTGAGGAGTTCTCAATAAGGACGAAACTGGTCTACTGGAGGAATTGTCTTTTCTACATTATACTGACAAATGTATGTACATAATGAAACAGGCGTTCATATCAAGATCGCAAACTCGATTAAAATATTTTTTATCACATTCCGCGCAAGAAATGTTCATTTAATCATATAAATGTTCAATTCAATACCACGTTCCCAGATAGCGCGTTTTCTGTTCTATAATATCAGATTGGAGGTGGGAATTTGCAACTTTAAGCCTAAGGGCATGCCATATAGGCTCTACGTATAGTAAAGGCTAAACAAGAAACATTTTTTAGTATTAGTTCGTCATCATGTGTAGCGCAAGTCCACAGGTATTCTATCTCTCGGTTTTAGAAATGCTCGAGTCGTTGTCCTCGAGCCAATAAGTCCTTCACAGCTGGCGGATTGCAATATTGCATCGTTCACATTACCCATAACCTAAGGGTAATAATTTTTGTTATTAGTCAATAATGCACGCATTTAAGCCTCGTAAGTTGTAAAAGAAGATCATTAATCAATACTTATACGAGAATCATTTAACCAAGTATGGTGTGGTCATTATGCAGTCCAAAGTTCCGACAGAAACCGTGCATGACTGAAAAGGTATTAATATTCGTCCGGCATACGCTAGGTTCCAGTTGAAAACCTCGTAATTTGTGCTTAAAGCGAATCAACTCTCAACTACTGTGTTCATTAAAAGACTGAAATATTTAAAAATTTTCCGACAGAATCATGGAACTGTTCTGAGATTCCTGGAATTTTTAGTTTTGCTGAATACATATTTGACAAATTATTGAGTTTCCAATAAGAAGTCTGATTAATTCTTGCTTATTGGAATTGAATATTCTTTAGCTTACTATTAAGATGATAAAATACTCTTTTTATATTTGCGCATTTTTCGACCACAAAATTCTCTGAGATAAAGAAGATATCAAACCGGAGAATTATAATAAAGTTATAATATAGAACATTTCGATGATGATAAAGATATTAGTAATAATATTAATAGTAATAATGATAACAAATGTAATATCAATTTTACTAAATATATCAACAATAAAACCAACAACAAAAATAATAGTAATGATAATATTGATGGATAATATTATTTTTAATAGTAATATTTCAAATAATAATAATAGAAAAAATAATGAAAATAATAAAATTTTTAAAGAAAAATATAATATTAAAAATATTATTATGATTATAATAATAACACTAATGTTAATAAAAACAAATAATAATACTAATAATATAAATAATAATGTTACAATATTGGTGTATAATATAATATATATAATATATAATAATAATAATATATAATAATAATGATTTAAATAATAATAACAATAGTTTGTCATTTTTAATCTTACTCATCTGTAAAAAGAGGACCTAATAAATTTTTATTTTACCAGTCGCAGGGATGGGGAAGTTATAGTTTATTTTTATGAAAGTAAGAAAATCTGCTAAAATGACAATCAAATGTTTAAATCCTCCTATTTCTGCTTTTTATTAAGATTGCTTCATATTTTCCGTAAGCGAAATAATTTTGGAACTCTTTTTATAATCCGCTTTTAATTTCACCTCTTTGCTCATAAACAATAGCAATTTCAGCTATCTTTAATTAATCTTTCATTTCTATTTTATGCATAAATGTTTCATGGAATCTATTTTAATATTGATTGGTAGATTGAAAAATCGACAAAGAATATTTATAAATTAAACTGTTGAATATCAAAGTCTTCCACCATATAGCAACAAAAGCATAGCCTTGACTTAAAAATATAAAAGGAAATTATTCATCTTTCATTTTGCAAACAACTATTATGTAGTTTCACTGCGTGTATTTTCCTACTCATATCACACATAAAGATAGATATTATTTTCAATCATAAGAAACACAGAGTGAAACAGAACACACAAATTATTTTTGTTTGAGAGCCAATATCCGTTAGTTTATATCAGATATTTATTTGATTTGCTCATTGGAAAAGTGTTCCTAATTTATAAGTTCATATTGCGATTCTCCTGTGCGAAGATAAGAAGTTTTAATGAATACATGAGATACTTATTTTTCATACCGCTTGTGCGAAACCACATAACACTTTGCTTAAAACACTATTTTACAAATCTTCGATTTGCATAAGCGTGTAGTTTATGATGTTGATCTTCCTTATTCGTAAGATTTTCTTATAACATTGACTGATGGCTTTTATTTTCCGATATTTTGTTCAATTTCTGATAACTTTGCCGAGAAAGTGTTTGTGCACCAATAGCCATATCATTGATTTCTTACTACGTTATGTCGTATGTATTTTACATTTGATAATAATAATAATGATGTTGTTATTGGCGTTAATCGTTGTGTTGTTGACAATTCAGATATACTTTTTAAGCGTTACATTTGGGCCGGATATGAATAAAAAGAAGTTTCGCCAAAAAATTAGATTGACCTCGTTTAAAATGATTAACAATATAAATAGAGCAGCGCCAGAATTGAATTGTGCATTACGGATATTTATGATGAGGTATTACACCAAGGTCAATAAAAATGATGACATAGTTAATGATAGTATAATTACCATACGTAGCAGAATATCCATCAGTACAAACATCAAACAAAACGACGCAATATGTATTAATATACAAGGCTAAAATTCACAGTCTTTACGTAATTAAATTTATTGGAAATAAAAAAGATCATTAAAGAGAAAATGTAGACACGCATGAAATTATCAAATGATTAATACACATATATACAAACTTCATTCCCAAAATTCTTACTACTGCTCCTTTGATTTGTTGCTTCATACACTTTAAAATACTTTATAATACATTCATGCTCTATGTTCGATTACACGGAAAGCCCTTGCAAGAGACTTTATCGATGATAATATTGCTAATTTTATAAAATCGACAAAATTAAGTTTAGTGGAATTTGACGGCATTTTGATTATATGCGTGAATATATATATGGAAAACAAATGTAAAATATTACTTTACTTAATTTCCGTTATATTTTATAGGTTTCATTTAAATACGTTTATGTCTGACCTTTTTTCTTATCTTGCCTTAAATAACAGGACAGAAACAGCTTGGATTTTTCTTAACAGGTACAAAGCAAAACTAAAAATATAAAATATTTATGTAGTAAAATTTGGATAAGCGCCTTTGTTCTATTTCCAAAGAAACTTATGAAATCTCATAGACTATTTGATAAATCTTTATTTTTCGGTTGTTGTGATTTTTAATAAAGATTTTAAGTTCAAGACATTTTACAATATGAAAATTCTAATTTACCTCACAGAAGCTAGATAATAGACCAGAGTCATAAAAACATGCTTGAAATTGCAGTGCAAATTACAATTTAAAATTTTTTAGACAAAGTAAATTTCATAGCGTTCAATATTTTTCTTTATCTTTTGAGTATCTAGGATATATTTTAAGCAATACCGTATTGTTGAAATTCTTATTTAGAAAACTAAACTAAATGCACGTTTTGATTTAAAAATATTACGGAAATTTATTAATATTTAAGCTGTTTATTATCTGAATATGCAAGGAACAGGTTTTTCGCTAAATTTTATTTTATGATACCATGATGTCTCTATTTATATGATCAACATTTTCGATGATATGATATAGGAATTATCATCTAAAATTGTTTCCAACTACGCTGATATGAAATTTTCTGTACGCTAATTATAATTTCCTATCTACAATTAAAAATAACCCAAATAATTTGAATTATTATATTAACTTTTAGTTTGAGCATATTTTTTATTCTATGATTGAAACAATATTATTTATATATGTGAGTAATATGTATTTCAAATAAATTTTCTTAAGACAACGATTGTCGAATAATGAACAATTGAAAAATATTTTCTCAAATATATTGGACAGTTTACACACCTTATTTAGCGTATATCTTTAAGAAGAAGAAAAGTTTATTTATTTCATTTATATTATTCATTATACAATAGTTGAATAAAGAATATGAGAAACTGATTTTTAACGTGACAATGTTTCGCAACTCTATCAGCATTAACATGTAACCAATTAGAACAAAAACAGCATTTAAAAAATAATACTGATATATCATTTTGATGCAGAAAAAGATAAGGCAGACATAGAACCGAATTTGACGAACATATACAAAAATTTAAGACATATATTTAGATAAAACATTTTAAATATTCATCGAGACGTAAAGGATTAATTGTTACTACAAAATGTATCGTTCTTGTGATTTTTTAAAGTAAAGCAAACAATGGAATTGAACGAAACTGTAAATAGAATTGTTTCGAATTTCGAAGCTTTCTCGCTGTAACAAATTGTTTTCAAATAAAGGAGATTAACAATTTGTATTTATCAATGTTTCTTTAATTTAATTCAGGTATATTATTAGACTAATCATTTTATCTTTGTACCCCACACCTTTCTTAAAATGGTGCAAAAAATTAAAATTATTAATGTTCATTTACCCATACTAGAATGTGTTTCAGGCAAAACAAATTGAGCCTCTGCTCTTAGGATCAAATAAATGTTTCGTTGCATTTGTGAAGACAATATATAGCCAAATTAAGCTTACACAAATGGTAGAGGTATAATTAAGTATTTAAAATCAAAGGCAATAACTGATATACGTAGCTGACAATGACATACAGATACCGTACACTTATTAACAAAGGGGATTGGTATTTATTTTAGGTAAACTGTCTTGCTTTTAAGATTGCCTAACTAATTTGTTTATCTGTATCTGATGAATGTTGCTCAAATGTAATGGTAACTAAAATTAAATTAGGCATCCACATGAAATTTACGTAAGAATGCATGCAGGTGAATGCAGCGTTTCTGATTTGCAATTTACAATATATTCATTGCGGTATGATCTTCGTTAACCAATATTTCATCGGGTTCTGATAACATATATAGAAATCCGGAACGCGTCGGTACATGTGATTGACGCTGGTTGGACTATGTTGTGTGATTGGCTTAAAGAATGGGATCAGTATTCCTGCAATCAATAATTGCAAAACTGAATAACTTATGGAATGTTATAAAATATACTTACATATATAATTGGGACCGAGCAGTTGTAGTTTAAGACAAGTACTGTTTATGTGGAACTGCTAAACTTGAGAACAAAATTTCGTATTTTAACTTCATTATAATGATTTTAGCTTTATCCTCATCAACGAAATTGCCGTCGTGATGTTGTGATTATCAAGGAAGTTCGAAATGCGACAGTAGTGCGTGACTGCCGGTAGTTTTGCAATGTTGTGTGACCGGTTAATTTCAAACTAAGCAATATAGGATTCATACTAAAATGACACACAAAAAACACACATATATTTGTTGTCAGTATAAACTAAAAATTGCATTAGCTAGAAAAATCAATTAATCAATTTGGTTTGTTTTGCGGACCCGCCAATCACTTGCCTGTATTTGCCGCGAAAGGGGCTCGAGCCAGGTCATATTCGCTTCGCAGTCTTGCACTTATCCGTTGTTATTCAAACACACGAGTTTGTATATAATTTTAAATCGCATGTAATTTTCGAAAGTTATAGCGAAATGGAGCCCCTTAAAGCTCCGAAGCGCATTTGATATGGTTAAAGCCCATGTCGCGGAAAATTAATGCAAATTCTTGACGTGATTTCAATAAGGAAAAAACTAATCTATTTGATGATTTGCGTTTTCTACCTAGTGCAGTTTGAGTTTATTCTGATAATAAATACTTAATAAAAATCCTACCATATAAATTCAAAGTAAATAAAAATTCTCAAGTTGATATTTAATTTATGCATTTAGAAAAAATATAACGAATTCGTTTAGGGTACCGTGTGCCTGCCATAGAAGATATAATTCGTCACATTTTAGATACATTAAATATATATTTTATTATTTACCTATTAAAATATGTGCTATTTGGCAATTCTCAAGACAGTCTGACTGAGGATATGTTTTGATTTGCAAATTAAAGTAAGCCTAACGACCAAGATTGTTGGAGTTAGGTTCGTTTAACTGCACATTTTTACATTAAATAATTTATTATGAAATAACACAGTTCTGTGCACTTCACTGAACAATAATTTTACTAGTAGTGACAGCATTTATTAAAATCAAGTTTGCTGACATGATATAAAAAACATTATCATTTTACTATACCAGTCGTATAGCGGAAAAATTAAAACCGATGTCAGTTTTTCAATGTTACGCCAATGGCTATATAAATCGTAAGTCATGTTTACTTGTTTAAGCAAATCTTAAAAATGACATTTATTCGATGTTTGCTATATTAGAGCTTCAAATGGAAAACACTGCATCAAAAAGAAAACTAAGACAATAATGTAATAATCGGTTATAAATAAAATTGTGTATTCTTCATCGCTGTGATCTAAAATATATGAAATTATGTGTTAGGCTTTGGGTAATTTATTATAAATTCATTATCCCTATCATACACATCAATAAACAAGTCATTAATAACTATAGATTCACTGCCAAAAAACACAAGAATAATATATTTTTAAAAAAAGAAAAATTATATAAATAATTATTAAAGAAAAAATAATAACTTAGGCAAACAAATTACTGAAGGACAGTGATTTATGAGAAGTAAAATTCAGTTAATATGATTATATTTATCTAGATGACACACATAAGTGAGGTAAATTAAGCATCAAAACAATACCATTATAGCAAATTCAGCTGTAATTTTCGACAACATTGGCAATACAGTTTCATTCAGTTTTCAATATTTCGCGTAATAAACAAAATCAAGCCTTTCATCTTGCAATTACGAAAGAAGGTTAGTAAGAGGATTCTACCTGAACTCTGCAACAAGATCGCCACGAAGTTCAACTCGATGTCATATTGCGAAGGGATTCAACCAAGAACTACGACGTGCATATAGACATCTTCCTAGCAAACCAGCGGATACCATACTCTTTAATTTTTAATGTAATCGACAACTCATTCTGCCATGTCAAAATCTGTTTATCTTGTTTCTTATAGTAGTCTGTCACTGGATGAGATACTAATGCTCTATAGAGAAAACGAATTAACGGCATACGCAGAACGTGATAAAATCAACGCAGCTGGTGAAACTCTATGTTTTCTAAGGAAAACACTTGATTGCTGATTCAAAACTACACCTACGGATGTCAGCAATGGTAATTCATTTTTGGTAACCTACATGTGCCCTGCTTCACAAAAAAGGTGGTCGATTAAACGAAAATTGGTTGTGCGGGCATTGATAACAATTTTTATAATCACATTTGCGAATTTGATATAAACATCTGTTTCATTAAGTACATACATTTTTTCAGTGTAAACTAAGAATTGTATAGTGTATAAAAGGAAATTTATCCAGTAGACTGGTTTTGTCCTCACTGGGAAATCATCCCGTACTGGTCAGAATTTGCCGCGGAAAGGGCTCGAACTTGGGCACGTCTGCTTTGGAATCTAGTGCTCTACCCAATGAGCCACCCTGCCGCAGAATACACAATTTTTAGTTATATACTAGCTAATGGAACTCGGTTAGTCTTTCTTCTTTTAGATGATGCTCATACGGCATCCATTCAGATACAAAGTTCCAACTAATCATTACCAATCTGCCATTAACAGATAACACACTACATGTGGAAGTGTTATTGAAATGAACATATATTTAATTAAAAGAAAATTGGTTGCGCGGGTGGTGATCACAATTAATATATTCAATACTTGCGAACTTGATATAAAACCATGACCCTTTAAGTACATACATTTGTCAGAATATATTCCGGCCAGTACGTGATAATTTCCCAATAAGGACAAAACAGGTATACTGGATGACTTGCCTTTTCTAAGCAATACAATTCTTAGTTTATACTGACAAATGTAATTACTTAATGGGTCAGATAATTATATCAAGTTCGCAACCTCGATTAAAGTAATGGTGGTTGATTAACTGTAAGTGTTTAAGATCATCAACTTGAATGAGCCAAGCCTCACTAACTTATAATAAAACTGCAATGCAAAGGCATTGTAATCACGAACATTATTGCAAATTGAAATAGTAGTGTTTCTTAATATATGCCGAAGGTTTGCGAAAGATACTCAACCTTTCACAATTCTCTTATATACCTCGTTTGATTTAATGCCTTAGTTTCTGATAGAGATGTCAAAATATGTTAACCTGTCAACAGATCTTTACAATTAAATTGCAGATACAGAGTGAGTGGTGGGTGATCCTATATAAATATCTTAGAATTTGTGTGTGCAAATTTCGTATCAAAACAGCGGAATGACTGGCAATATGTATAACATGAAGTGAGCAGGATCTCTATTAGCAAATAATAATACAAAACCATCTGCATAGACAAGATCGACTAAACTTTCGCCAGGATGAACTTCACTACCTGTATCCTGAACATATGTATTTGTTTTTTAAATCACAATATGTAACAAAATTAAACTAAAATGGTGAACGTGGATAACTATCTGGACCACCACTGCTTGTCGTAATATTGTGTATTGTTTTGTTATAAACTTTAACGTAACCGGAAATGTTTGTGCAGAGAGCGCGTGTCATAATTAAAAAATTAGTAGTCAAGTAGTTCTTGACAAAATATCGAATAGGAAATTATGATCGACTGAGAAAAATGCGTCCTTGAAGTCCCAAAAGACGGCTATTGTGTGATGGCGATATACACGTCTCCGATTAAGAACTTACCTGAAGGTCCTGATCGGAATCCTGCCTTTTGTTCACTAGTATGTAATTCACGCGAAGTGCTAATCAGCGTCAGATAACGGAAAATAATACCCAGATACGATTGGAGTCCAGCTTATAACACGATGGTTATCACACGAATTACGAATGCCTTTTTTGAAAATAGGAATTATGGTCGACTCAATCGAAGCAAGCAACATGGCCTCCTCATTCCACATAATACGAAAAAAATGGCCAGCGCTCCAGAATTTATAACACTAACACCCTTAAATAAGCTTTGAAGCAAATCATTGAGGCCTGCAGCTTTGTGATGTTTAAGAGTCAGGATTGAATTTCGTGCTTATCTCTGATAAATGTTTGAGGTTATATTTGAAAACCGTTGATACAGACTTACCTTCGGGGATCGATACTGATGCAAGTGTCAAATGAAATTGAAAAAATTGAAGCGTTCGGCTCTTGTATCAAGACAACTTATTTAATCAGTATCTAGATGGTTGTTTCTATCATATAAAATGTTGCAAAATTTTAGCCTTCTCTGTCCAGTTGTGCGATTATGTTGAAACAAACATTGGCTATTTACTGATGCGAACGCTTCTTTCACGACTTTTGCTATTCTGGTCCTGTAGAGGATGTTGAATCCTCCGCCTTTTATAAAATGACCTTGAATGATAAATTTAAACCACCATAGCTGATTGTAACAATTTTATTTAAAAAGAATTTTTTTCTTTTTATTTTCCAGAACATTCTTTGTTTAAAGACTTGATTTTTGAAAATTGTGCGCTTTTTTCAGTTTTTGAGTATCATGCTTCCGGGCTGGTTGTAGATTTTCGTTTGCTGTAATTTTAACATTTCTCTCCATAATAAACGATTACAACATTATCTAATAAACATCTTTCGACACTTGCCTTGTGTTCTGATATAATATAACACTGAGGAGGAGTCTTGGAACAGGTAATTTATTTATTATTGTGGGTCACGTACACATCAAAGCAGATTATTGCTGAAGATATAGCTTTCCAACTTTCACCTTCCAAACGCCTAAAATAATTGTCAATTTGAGTACCATAATTCTTGATCATGAATGCCGATATTAAATTAGAAGATGTATTTCATTTAGGGCAGGACCTAATGGATTTAAATCTTATTGACACAGATAACAATGTAGGCAAAACAGACTCTACTGTGAATGTTAGGACTTCTAGCGAACTGGCATCTATGGGGCTTACAAATACCAAAAGGTTAGGGGCCTCAACAGTCCAAAAGGATTCGAGATCGTTTTCTAGAACGCATTTAAGTTGGCGAGCTAACTGGAATTTAGCGTCTATTTTCGAGAATATCCATAAATTTTGCAGAGATCCTATGATCGTTTCTACAAAAGCTTACAATTTACATACAGTAGTACCTGCATTGTGTATAGTGGAGTTTATATTTGTCCAAAATTAATTCTATGTTTATTAAATAGAATGAAATTGATTTTAGTGGATGTATTAGCGTGCCTTACAAAGTCAGTTGTTTGCGATGATTAATTCGGTTAAATAAGCTTTAGCTTTTGAGCTAAGGACAATACATACGACCCCATTTACAGTGAAACCAGTGATTTGAACTTAATTAAGATTAGTTAAGGATTGCGAAATCAGTTCTGTAATTCTCTTAGAATCTTTCATTATGGTTTCATACAAACAAAAAAAATCGATTTTTAATTTTTCCAACGTACATGCATGAGATTCTTGTTGTCCAACTTGTTTCAATATTTGCCATTTAAATGCTCTGAAGGTAAAACAAAACCCTGATTAAAAGTCTGATTTTCAACTTGAATCTAAATTGATATTCAGCAATCCGATATTGGGCTCAGTTATATGAACAATATCCACAATGTTCATATAATCTAAAAGAGCGTTATTGTTAGATTGAGAAGAGAAAAGAGGGTGAACAGAGGCAGAATCCGAATTGAAGATTTATTCCCTGGCCTGATATCATTTATCTCACCTACACGACTCAGTAGATAAGAAAACCCATTTTATCCTGCGGGACAGCCGATGCGGAAATGATTAATTATTCTACATATTGTTCATGGTTATATGTGATCTGTAAATGAACGCTAAGCCGCCAATTCCTAGTGGAAATGGCATGTATGCAGAAGTTTCCTTCTCGTAGAAAGTATACTAACCAAGGCTGATAAGCAATATCTACCATGATGTCAAAGGATAAAGTTTACTTATGCAGTATGAAGCTGACTTTAGAGTCAGGCACGTTTACTCTCATCCCGTTACTACCAATATAGCATTAACTGCTACTGCATCAAAAAAACAAATTTGAGGCTTTACATGAAACCAGATGATGATTGTAACCCATTTGACCCGGCAGGCTTTGATCAAACATTTCCGGCTTACTAGTCAGTGCCCGCCTGTTGTGAAGCCGGAAATGTCTACGGTTACAGACCACTAAAATAAGTTCAAAATGATTACAATGACATTCCAAATTTACCATAAACAAACGGTATAATTTCATTTAAATCAAGTTTGCGAGCTTGAAGTAAACACCAATCTTATTGTATCGAACCAGTCGTTGCAGAATTACCTGAATTGAATATGTTAATTCTCAAAAATTGAATTCGTTTGTAACATTTAAAAATTTATAATTAAAAGAAACAAGTTCAGCTATTTTTTATTCAATAAAAATAAACCATTAATATGTTGATATTAAAATTTCACGCTTATTTCTGTAGATACTAGACTTACTATTGCAACTCCACATTTCCTAGGTAAAGAACAATCCATCGATTTATTATTCATGATATAATAAGTTGTATCAAATTTTGATAAGTTTATTTCTTATTCGATAACGTTACTAAATTATTATTATTAATACTTCAATATCTTTACTAGGAAATTGCAAAAAAAGAGCTTTGATGTCTCTTTAAATCAACAAAAGCTGCAAACAGTTAATTTTCGTGACTGCATAGAAATTGTGCAGCCGACATTTCCAGTCAAATGCAATATATGCGAGAATACTAGAGGCGAGAGCCGCATATCTAATTTTGCTTTCTATAAAAATGTAACGCGCGTGATCCTCGCTAGTCAGTTTGCCGGCGTACTCTGATGATGATCATGGAAGGTCGAAACGCGTCAGTGTGTGGCACTGGCGGTAGTTCTGTTATGTTATTCGACGACTGGTTAAATACAATGGGATTGGTGTTTACCTCATGTTCGGAAACTTGAATTAAAGAATATATTTGTTTGTTAAAGGAATAGTTATTTGAATATCTGTCTCTCTTAAAGAAAGGGTTCGCACTTGTCGCGGCACTGGATTGCGACTAGAATGCTCTTGTCTAGAAGGCGTCATAAAGGTTTAGGCGCTGCTTTTAACGATTCTTCTGTTGTTCGGAAGGATTTACTATAACGTCGATGAAGTATTCAATACGGTTTATAATAGTAAATAGTGGCAAAGTTTTTATTGAAGAGTACATATGATCGCAATAAAATTACATGACATAATGAACAATGAATTTAATAATGAGTACAGAGGCGTACTGGCAATATTCTAATAAAATAGCCCGGATAATATACTCTATGAAATGATGCTTTAATAAAAATTAATCAATATTGACTGTGGCAAATGAATGTAATGCAAATACTTCAGTTAAATGGTAAATAAATATGCCAGGTACTTGAAGAACAATGATATCAAATTAAAATAACTAATGCCCATGTCAGGTGCTTAGCACTTAGACATGTCGACTCGTTCCACAATAATACATTTCGAACGTGATTTCTTTGTCTACCACATGTTTAAAAAAATTAACATCTAATTCTAAAAGAAGAAATATTAAATAAAGTTTAAGATGATTATATTTGCTCGATAAATCAATATTTACAATAATGGGTCAGGTGAAAGATACAAATTCTTTACTATAGTGTAATTCTAAATTAAAAACTAACAGATTTGAATAAATTAAGCATTGCAAAAGAAAGCAAAATAAAGGACAAAACAGATGCACATATGGTGACAGAAATTCCCAAACACTATGAGCGTGCATCACTGCAACGCGCACTTGCGCTGATACCATGTGAAGAAAAAAATAATATATTCAAAGCAAATCAGAACATGCGATACCTCCATGAATCCGATACATTAATATATATATATATATATATATATATATATATATTCTCAAAGCAGATCAGAACATGCGATACCTCCACGAATCCGATCCATAATTATAACTGCTCGATAGCTCAACATGAAAACTAATAAAACTTGTCAAAGTAGTTCTCTAGTTACCATAATGTAACTCTAAGACATTACAGTAGAGGCCTTACAGATAACCGTGTTCTACATAAATTTGCCAAAAAAAGCTTTTTTCTATAAATTTTCGAAACGAAGTAGTTTATCATGCTTATCTGGCTACATTGAAATTGAAAACCGATGAAGAAAATGAGCTGCCAGCTTTTAATTCATGCTGCATTGTCGGCTTAAAAGCCAATGGGCTTTATGACCAAATTTGTTTCAGTAAACCATACTTGCATTCCGTTTCACACTTTTTCACTTTATTATGTTATAACCACTTGAAGCCTAATGGCAGGATTTGCATTATGCATATTTTCAATATAAATTATAAATTGCATGTCATAGGAAGGTAATGCAGGAAGTAGACCGATTGATTCCTGACTGGAAACTCGTCAGTTACTCTGCAAAACTTTCCGTGGATGTCCCTCGAACTGGGACACAATACTTTGGAGTCTGGGAGTCTTTCCACTGCGCCATCCGTTTCGTAAACTACACGTAATATTATGTCATGTACCAAATTGTGATTTTTTGTTGCGCTTTCTTCTTGTGGAACATATATGGTTGTACATATATAAATGCCTAGAAAAGGTCTTTTAAATGTTGTATAAGAAATAGTTTAGCATGCTTACCTGACTACCTTGGAATTGCAAACAGTTGAAGCCGTTTAGCTGCCTTACTTATGCTTCGGACTTTAGTAATTACTTTAAATGCAAAGGCCTTAGAATACACGTGCGAGGTTTCATTGATTTGTTGAGCAATTGCAGACTTGTTATCACCATGTGATTTGAAATCGGCGTTTATGCTACAACATTCATTCAGTCAAGTGATTAAATACCTGGTGAATCGGCCTACATGTGTATATTAAAAAATAACATTTAAGATCGGCAGTGTCGACAGATTCTCTTTAATTGCTGGTAAAGTTAAATATACTTACTTAGATGTTCCGTTAAATTTGCATGTTAACGCGGCTTCTAATGTCTTCTTTATTGTGAGCAAAACAGCGTTTGTATATATATATATATATATATATATATCTCTTATATATATATATATATAAACAAGCGTCCCAGTTTCACAAGCAAAAGAAATGCACTTGCATCATCAAGAAAAATTTTTATTTTCTTATTGGTAAGCCTGGCAACGAATCGGAGAATTTGTTCATAACCTCGGCTGCAGGAGTAGCAGATTTTATTGGTATTTCTCATTTAAAAATGCATACCGGAATATCTCGATGTATATGGCTTGTAGTTTACTTCGTCAGTGATATAATACTCGAGGTTTGATTCAGGTCGTTCAGGCTCGTTGATAGTTCAAAGTAAGCTATCGCTATTTAAAATTAATGACTGTGTTGTCACACGTAAATTCTGTAGTTCCAGAAAAAATCCTGGCCCATTGTCGTCTGGCGGCCAAATTTGTAACTATCCTAACACTGCAAATATGTATTATATGTTACGTACGTATTAAAAAAATTAGTTCAAATAGAACCGGAAGTATAAACCAAAGGCAGCATAAGTGAAAGTTATACTCTTATGTACACATACGCTTTTTACATACTGGCGATTCATCAGTAGGATCCGGTACGCCTGCCCTATACCACCATATATATATATATATATATATATATATATATATATATATATATATATATATATATCATGATTCTATTTGAGCTAATTTATTCATAGATTTGCAACACTAGTGCACAATTGCATATTTATTTTTACTCCGTAAAAACAGTATATAATATTCCTAATACTGCTTTTATTTTAAGTCCTGCATTGCAATGCTGGTCACAAGAATTATTCACGTTCGTTATTAGAGAAATCATAGTTAGATTGTACGTCAAATATTGTTCACCTAAAAATGTTTTACAAATTTGGACCTGGATTTGCTCTATTCCTTCCCTAATCAATGCCAGTTATTTTATGGCTGAATCCACTATTCATTTGTGGAAATTCAAAAACCATAATTTACTTAGTTTTAGACATCTTTATTTAAAGGGTTTTAGAACAAAAAAATAATGTCTATCTACAGTTAAATATTATATTTGATAAGGTATTTTACGCTATTAATTCTCATAATTTAACAAGTTTTACATTTGCTTATGTAAGTTTCTTTATTAAAGACGTTGTTTAATCGATTCCATAAGAACACGGCATATGTTGTTAAATTTGCATAAATATAATATAAAGTTTTTAAATATATAATAAACCAATTAATGATAATTATACTTCGTTCTTCGTCAAAATAGACAACTACCATTTGTTAGCAAAATATTTAAAAATATTTCCTGACAAATTAATTTCCGATAAAAAGAATCAGTTTTTCTAAAAGACGCTCTAAATTAAGTATTATTTGTAATTATTTAAACACCTAGATTTATTTGGCAATCAAACAAGCTCTTTTTCGCTAGCTTGGATCGGTTTATGCAGAATTGAAGATGTATGTGCATTTGCAAAACGTTGACTTATATTCAAGCATCTCCAGGTTTCTAAAATAACGCATTTGTTCATTTAAGTGATATGTATTTACTGCGATTAAAAAAAACAAATTATTCTCAAATTTTTAAATTGAATTTAAACTCAAATAAAAAAATTCATACTCTGCTGGAAGACACAGTTCTAAATCAGAAGAAAACTTTTATGCACGTGATATTGCGAGCCGATTAATGGTTTATTAAGTTACATAGCTGCTATCCACTGGTTTTGCAATGAATTTTTATTTTTTTAATTAAAAACTTTAGCTCCAGTCTTTGTGAGACTTCTTGAAGAACGAATAAAGCATTTCTTTCAGTGAAAATGACTTATCTCAATGTCATCCAAAATATGTCATTAAAAATGTGGCCATTTCAGAGGAATAGAAATTTAACCGTATCAACGATGCTGAATTGTTTTATTGCTAACTTTCGATTTCTGATATATATATGCATATATATATATATATATATATATACATACATACATATATATATATATATATATTGCTCAAGCAATAAACTGGAATTCCGATAACGTTATGGCAAGAAAATGTTTACTTATCAAAAAAATCAATTTATTTAATAAATGGTGTGTTACAAATATGTATACTTCAACATTAAAAAATGAACTCATTTTAATTCAACATAAATATCTACACATAAACATATATATATATATATATATATATATATATATATATATATATGATTGAACAAAAATAAACCATATTTATTTTTTAGGATAATTGTGCGTCGTTTAGGCAATAGGTAACGAGGTCATATTATTTCGCACGAACATGCCGACAACGCGTGGCACGAGCTTAAATTCTGAAATATTGGTGCATTATATATCAATGGGTATGTTGAACCTAGTAAAGTAAACAGACAGTAAACTGACTAGCGAGGAACACACATGTTACATATTTATAGAAAGCAAGATTAGATATGCAGCTCTAACATCTAGTATTCTCGCATGCATTGCACTTGACTAGAAATGTCGGCTGCACAATTTCTATGCAATCACGAACATTAACTGATTGTAGATTTTGCCACAAATAAAAATATAGGAAATACAATTTAAACAATAATTGATTGCGCGGGATGTGTTAAAAATTCTATAAGTCAAGTTTGCGAGCTTGAAATAAACACCAATCCCATTATATTTATCTTGTCGTCGAACAACATAGCAATGCGGTTTGTTCCTCGCTAACCAATTAGCCGTCGTACTCTGATGATTATCATGGAAGTTCGAAACGCGTCAGTACTTGCGACTGGCGGTAGTTTTGTTATTTTGTTCGACGACTGGTTAAATACAATGAGATTGATGTTTACTTCAAGCTCGCAAACTTGATTTAAAACATTGTTACCACAACCCCCACAATCAATTATTGTTTAATTGTATTTTCTCTAAATATGTGTGTGGCAAAAGCTACAAACAGCTAATGTTCGTGACTGCATAGAAATTGTGCAGCGGACATTTTTAGTCAAGCACAATGTATGCGAGACCACTAGAAGTGAGAGCCTCATATCTAAATTTACATTCTATATATATGCGATGCGATTTGATCTTCGCTAGTCAGTTTGCCGACGTACTCTGATGATGATCATGGAAGTTCGAAACGCATCAGTGCGTGCGATTGGCGGTAGTTTTGCTATGTTGCTCGACGACTGCTTAAATATAATAGGATTGGTATTTACTTCAAGCTCGCAAACTTGATTTTTATAATTAATTTAATTTATTGGAATACTGATTTCGATGAAATTTAATCCAAAAAATATTTTACTAGCATGTCGATAGGTAATGTCTTATGCAATGAACATTTTTATGCGCACGATAATTTTTTACGGATATCAATTTTCGAAGATTATCTGACTGACTGTCCATTGTATTAGTTACACGTGGTGTTGCCTTTATTTGTGATAATAAATAGTTATTTCTGTTGTGGCTAATATACAATAGTTTTGTTTTCCACATTGATAATTTTCAATTATTGCTGCTTAGTCATAAGCTTTGATTTAGTTATTTTTCTAATATGTGCATGATGGGAATAATTCGACCTGTGGCTAAATAACCATTTCTGTTAATGAATTTCTCAAACATATTTCAATGGCGCTGCTAATAAATTTAATGCCGTTTAAAGGTTTTGACTTTGTTAGCAAACTTGTCCAACTGTCTTCAATGCAAGAGGTTTAAACTAAAGGTTAAACTAAAATTTTCCACTAGACAAATTGATTGTCAAATTGTTTGTGTGATGTGCTTTCCATTGAAAAAGACCTCCATATGCGGAAGTCGAAATATCTGTGAAAATCAGGTAGACAGCGGATGAAAACATCTCGGATTGCAACATAAGGAAAAGGCAAATAATCTATTCCCAGTCTTGCAACATATTTCTCTTAAAGGGGTTTAACTGTCCTTGCATAAGTCTATGTAAGAATTCGTAGATTTTGATACATTCATTTGAGCTATATATTTAGGCAAATATTAGTTTAAATATGTGATCGGTGTATATTTTGCGTCCACAAATATTATTATAATAAATTTTGTTGCCATCAGCCACGCAATCAATAATAGTCTAATTGAATAACGTATATGAATATATTCAAAGATAGAAAATATTTTGATAGTGAATACATAGATATTTTTCCATGGAAAGGCTCGTCGAGAGCAAATGATGAGAGCTTCATTTAAAATTTTAAAAAAAACATTGTTATTTAATCCTTGATATTAGGTTTGTTATCGTGCTCCAATAAAGATGATGTAATCTCGCTATAAAATTTGTCTGATGGTAATTTCGCTTCGTTGCAATTTCGATTACAAGACAGATTTGGTTGTGTTTTTATGTCCACTAAATTATTTAAATACATAGCCAATTCACCCATGAAAATAAACTTATTTTGATTGAATTGCATTTGGAAAATTTCAAAATTTATAATGCAAAAAATAAGTGTGGCTATTTCTTAGTCAATAAAAATAAATTATTATGATGGTTAAAATTAAAATTTGACACCGAATACTCCAACTTGCTTGGGTAAAGAACAATCCAAATATATTTATTTTTCGAATATTCATAATTTGTATGATATGTCGATAAGTTAATTTTTTATTCAATAAGACTACTCATTTATTATGAATGCTTCACTATCATTGTCAGGTAATTCCAACAAAAGAACATAAGTTCTCTTTAAATCAATAGTATTTTGGTTTTTTATCGGATAGTTATTTGGACACCTGTCTCTCTTATAGAAGGGGATCACCCTTCTCTTGGCACCAGCTTGTGACTTACTTCTCTTGCCTAGAATGCGTGATACAAAATTAGGCGCTGTCTTATAAAGATCCTTCTGTCGTTTTCAAGGAGTCGTGAATTTGCCCTACTGTCTGTCTATGTCGAATGAATTAAAATGGATATGAAATTGCGAATGGAATTTATATTTTCTATAATGTAAATATGAGGATGCTCGATTAAGTATTCAATACGAAGTATGGCAATAAATAGTTGAAAATTGTTAATTAAAATGTAGACATGAACGTAATATTAATACACGACTCAATGAACATGGCATTTAACAATGAGTAGAGAAGCGTAATGGCAATATACTAGTATAAAAGCCCCGACAATATAATTTGTGAAATGATGCGTTAAAACAATTAATCAATAATGACTGTGGCAAATTAATGCAATGTAAATACCTCAATTAAATGGTGAATAAACGTGCTAAATACTTGAACAACAATAATATCCAATTAAAAAACCTTTTTCAAATACTTAGCACCTAGATATGGCGTTTCGTTCCACAAAACCCCTTCTACAAACGTCACTACTTTTTCTATAAAAAATATTTTTTTAAATTTGTGTAGATAGACTTGTAATATTTCTGTTCTAATATCCTCTAAATAAAGATTTCTTAAACCAAATAAATTAAAATAATTTTTTTTCTAATTTAACTTATAGAAAGCGGGAATAATTCTGGTTACCAGTTATGCAATTTAGGATTTAGAATAAAAACAGTGTTAGGATTGTTATATACTGTTTGCACGGAGAAATATTAAATAAGCAATTGTGTATTAGGTATTGCAATCATATGAACAAAGTAGCTCTCATAGAATCAGGATATATATAGTGGGTATAGTACTGGATCCTGCTAATGGATCTCCAGTAAACACTAAGTGTATGTGCACGTAAGATTATACTTTTCGTTTATGCTGATTTTGGTTTATACTTCCGGGTCTGTTTGAACAAATTTTTCAATAGGTACCCAACACATAATACGCATCTGCAGTGTTAGGATCGTTAAAAATTTGACCGCCAGTCGTCTATGAGCTACTAGTTTTTTCTGGAAGAACTGGAGTTAAGTGTGGCAACAGGATCATTAATTGTTAATTCGGCAATAGCTTCCTTTGAACTATCAACATGCCTGAACAATTATGGACTCAAACCGCGAGTATTACTTCACTGAGGACGTAAATTACAAGCTGTATACGTCAAGATATCCCGGTTTGCATTATTAAATAAGAAATAGCAGTAAATTCTGCTGCTCCTTCACAATGGGTAATGAACAAATTCTCCTATTCATTGCCTAGCTTACCAATAAGAATAGTCAAGGGTTTCATGGTGATGCAGCCACTTTTTTTGCTTACGAAGCTGAGACTACTTGATTTACACCCTCCAGCACTGATTAGAATCTACGGTGCAAACATCCGTAAACTCATGGTAGATTGACGGCGCGGCAACATGCGCCAATGTCTACAATAGTACAACAACGGCAGCACGTTCGATCGCTAGGAAGCTGGATGCACACTATTAGCAACTACTGTGTGCTGTCAAATGAACGTGCAGCTCAATTTATCGGAATGACACTACCGATACCAGTGTCTACTACGTGAGTGGACCTTCTGCTATGATCAGACTTCGCATGTGCTTTTGTTGTTTAAATTTAATGTAGCGTGTCAAGTATTCACTTGTGTAAATTTCCATTAACAAATACGTTTCTGGTAAGGCATAGTTTGCTGCAGAGTGACGAAACGCAGACGACATTCCATTGATTGGTAGACATTCATGCAACGTATGCTGTATTCTTCTAACCGACTTACTTCGGTAGAGACACCAGATTCGACATTGACTCGATATCAGATTTACCTGGAATTTAGAGAGGTTTATCATCCTTCGAGACTCTATGAACCCCTATCTATATAAAAATATATAGGTGGCCACAGCGCCTAAAAATCAAATGATTTAAACATCAAATTAAAATAACATTTACAACAGGCTTTCATATACTACTGTGTTATTTGACTAAAAAGAACAGATCGTTGCGTTTGTGTATTTTGGAGCACTTTCGATACGGTGAGATGGGCCCAGGTAAATAATAGATAATTTAAAATTAGAAGTCATGCTTGTGCGCATAATTGGTGGATTAACTAATGATACGTATTCGCTGATATGTGAAAGGAAGTCGTCCAATTTTGGCATGAGATATTGGGCCATTTCAATGCCAGCAGGCTATCAGAGACGTTGCAGTTTGGGTGTTTTGGTGCGGCAGAAAAGCGGTATTTAATGTTATTGCCTGAAGTGCGCAATCTGCTATAAATTTAAGCCGCTTGAATTATACAAGATCACAGTATTTTACTTCCAATGCTATGCAAAATATTTCGATTTAACTATTTAAATTGGTAGTGCAGTTGGTGGATGCCTTTGTCAAAGTGACTTGTATATTGGCAAAGGTTGACAAATTTAAGGGCTGAGTAGACTGCGCCGTCATGTAAGCTCAAATCGTTCTTGCTTATTCTGTGACTAGAAAAATGTTAAATATTTCGCATATTATCAGTTGGGGCAACTTTAACTGATCAAGTATTACAGTGCAAATCCGAAAATATTTAAATAGCGTAGTCGAAGCTTAGTTCTGAATAATGTTTGTTTGGCAAAAATCATTTGTTGACAATTTCAATAATTGAAGATGCCCGTCGTATAAAGAAAGCAGTTCTATTTTGTTGACGGCACAATGCTCCATATACATGGCGTCACCAAATGCACTTAGTAAAGCGGACGATTCAATTTACGGCGAATATCACAATAATATTTCTTTTGGTGATGTTCATGGCGGCCTCTGAGATGCCCTAAATTAGTGAGATATGTTACAAACAAATTATATACCATACCTGCCGGAGGTAATTGAGTGTATTTAATCGTTGATAAAATATCCGGTATCACGTCAATTGCAGGTGTTAAGCATAAATCCTAATACTCATTTGGGACCTAGTGACGAATTAATGGTGTTCAAAGTTAAGCCTACAGTGGTGAAAGCTAGTAAGCGCCGTACGTATGTGGTAAACGAGTTGGTTGAAAAGCGAAAGACAGTCCTGGACCAACTGCCTAAGAGTGTGTGGCGAATTTCATCAAATAGATCAACATAGATGTTCGAGTACATATAGTATCAGAAGTGATATTGTGCTGAGATTTTGGTATTTGCAAAACTACGATAAGTGGAGTCAATTTAAAACGATGGAGTAGCCGATAAACGAAAACAAATGTTATAAATAAGCTCTCATATTGATTAAAATTAATCAAAAATTAAAGAATACAGAAATTTTATTTATCAACTTTCGTTTAAATTTGAAGGAAGTCTGGCTGTTTAAAGAAAAAAATTTGATTATTAGAAAGTTATTTATTTCTAAATTATATAGTTTAATTAACCAAAAACAATATATAATATTTAAATGAAATTTTTTTTCTTTTCATATGAGTGATTAAATTATCTCCAAATAAACTTATATGCATCATCAGAAATAAATAAATCAGAAACAATTTAACTTTGCTTGCCAATGATAATTGCTTAGTGAGGTACGTTACACGAAGGACTTTTGAATGGAGACTAATGGTTTTCTATGTTCCTATCTAATATTTTTCTAATTCTTATCAGAAGGGAGAATAAGAGGAATATTACACAAACTGGCTTATTTAAATGTTGAAATGACAGAACCTGGATTACAATGGATTGGACCACTTATTCAGTTCATTGAATGAAAAAGTTTTTTGCGAAACTGGATTAATTGAAATTACCTGATCTGCGTTTTGACTAACGCAGTTAGTTATTCCAGTAGTTTTCTTTCTTTAACAAAATATTTCGGCTGCCTTTATCGGCAGCCTTCTTCAGTTGGTCCATCCTCACCAGTTTAACAAAACAAACTAATGAAGCAAGCGCGATATTTCCTCTGGCCATATTATTTATACTTCAGACTGATCTTTCACTAGATAGTTGCGTGTCACATGTGTGTGTGTGCATTTCCGTAACTGTTATGTTCATCTAAGTGAGACTAGAGTGGCTGAATAAGAATTTACCATTTGCATGCGTTAGACCATTTGTTTTATACACTCCATGCAGGATGGACCAACTGCAGAAGTCTTCCGATAAAGGCAGCCGAAATATTTTGTGAAAGAAAGAAAATTACTGGCAAATGAAAAACTGCGTTATTCAGTATATTTCCGAGGAACGGTAGAAAAATTATTTCTTCAGAAACAAACGGGGATAGTAAGAGAACTGCAAAATTAATTTAAAATTTAAAACTTTTACTATTTTTTAATGATTTCTGCTTTATCGCCGCACCAAGAAACAAAACTTTGGAGATCACGAAATTGGTAGCGTCCCATTTGAATTGTAATAGAAGAACAATGATTGTAGGAATTGATGAAATATTTACGCAAATATAACGTAGGATTGTAAAGTTCATTTAAAGTTGAATACAATTTTTGAAAATTTTTGATGTCTCCTTCGGGGATATTTCTATTCAATTTGCGAAATTCGCAAATTTTATAGAAATTTTGATGTAATCTATTCCTTATTTTATTTTCAAATAAATATGCAAAAAGTGCTTCCGTTGGGGATGTATTCTATTTACAATTCTACTACCACACATTTGGCATTTTTATCATTAGAAGTTTATCATAAAACGGATCGTAATTGACAAAATTACAAAGCCGTAATATTGGACATGTTTTAATTAGTAGTTTAAACAAAATCACGTTTAAAGCTGCGTTAACAATAACTTTTACTATGGCAAGATGCCTTAACTACGTGATGAATTAAGAAGGTGATCTTTAAAGAAAATCCATACAGTGCATCGTCGTTTCAAATTTGTTAAGTAAAATTATAGATTCTACACGTGATGAAAAACGGAATATTTGAAATATGAAATAAGTACTTAAATGAGCCAGTGTTTGCCAAGTGGTTAGACGTTAACATACACAATAAAATCATTCCATATTGGCGCATTTTTTCTAAATCATTTGTCAAAATGGATGGATTTGGAACAGTTTAAGAAAAAATAGAATGGTCTAAGAATTGAAGATTAGCCAAAAGGATTAGCAATTTACCTAATACGACAACCAATTAATTCTTCAAATGAGCAGAATTTCCTAAAGCAACACAACAAATTTGCAATTTCCATATTTTGTTATTTAATTTTATTTGTCCCTGGCTTGATTTTACATTTAATATGTGTTGAACATAGGTTGTCATATATTGTGTTTGCTTCATGTGTAAGTGATAATTCATTTACCTTTCGTTTTTCTCCTGGTAACAGATATTTCACTCCTTACCTCACATTAATAATTTTCGCATTTTGATTCTGGTCGAATTCTGTATCATATTATTTCAGATTGGATACAAAAATTTCACTTTTTGATAATTATGGTAGTATATTTTTAGATATCTGATGTGTCATATATTTATTTAGTTATCAATATTATCAAGGCGATTTCTCGTTGAAGCTGTAAATTTAATAGGCTGTTTTTATGTATCCAGTAGCTATTTGTTTCGAAATTTATTGTAATTTCAATGCGATGCGGCTTGCCCATTTCTGATTTCATTCCAAACTCTTATAAATTTCAGATATTAGCTAACTTGCTTTGAAACTGCTAGAGGTGAGAGCCGCATATCTAAATTTGCTTTCCATATATATATATATATATATATATATATATATATATATATATATATATATATATATATATATATATATATATATATATATATATATATAGAGAGAGAGAGAGAGAGAGAAACGGAAACCGTTTTCACACTCTATCTATGTTCACATATTTCTATCTTGTTTTGCTTTCCAATTTATATATAAAGATACGTTCATTAGTAGATATTTGAGAAGACAATGCGAAAGAAATGTTTCTTATATCTGATAAAATTTCTTTTTGTTTTTGCACACAGGAAGGGTACAATTAATTTTATTAAAGCTCGCATTTCAAAAGAATATATATATATATATATATATATATATATATATATATATATATATATATATATATATATATATATATATATAACTTTACACAGATCATTCAGCTCTATTTTGTAATACATAAATTCACATTTAATACTGTTGTAATGCATTTGTACACTTAGTGGCATTCTTTAATTGATTATTACAACTCTTACAAAACAGGTTTGGATTATATTTAATTATTTGATTAACTTGTCTATGCTCCAATTCTAGGTGTTACCGATAACCTTATATCGGATCAGTGTGGTCCCAAGAGTATTATTGAGGTTATATAACTACTCGTTAAATAATTCTTAAGCAATGTATTTTCTTGTCTCACTTGCTTACGAGTTGAGGATTAATTGATTAGGAGAAAATGTATAACTAGACGATATAAAAATGTTTGTTAAATTTAAAATTTTTGAAGGCGAGTCGAAAATACTAGAATTTTTTGGCTGTGATTGCATAGAATTTATGATGTAGATATTTTACTTTCAAATAACATATTTGCGAGAATAATAAGTGTAAGAGTAGCATATCCGATTTTCTATATTTAATGCACGCATTGCTGTTTGATCAACGTTAATGAGTTTGCCATCCTAGTCTGATAACTGACAGGAGTTCAGCAATTTTGAGTAACTAATAAAATAAAATTGAATTGGTGTTTATCTCAAGTCCGCAGACTTCATTTAAAGAATTTTATTTTCTATTTAGATTCATGTTATTATCCTATTATGCCTTTATCATATACTCGACAAATTTCTCAGTAACATAACACTTATAAACGAAATATTACTCAACAATTATGATTAACGTTTACGCATGATGATTTACGACAAGTTTTAGCAATCCAAACAAGAGTAAATATATCCTTTTCTTATTAACATTTGGCGGTAATGTAAAAAACCTCTGTTTTCGGAATGCACAAATTTAAACAACATTTATTAAATTTAACTTTCAATTAATTATATGAAAGTGTGTAGATACATAGCATCAATAAAAATTTTGCTTTTATATATATGGCAAATATTTATTCCTTAGAACAGGTGCACTACGTGAAGATTTGTTCTGGAGTATTTTCACATCTTCTTACAAGCTGATTTACTTGATAAATTAAATTTGTGAAAAAATTCGATCTACATATAAAAAAAACATTATGCGACACAACTATTTATTAGTCTTTTAAGTCCAAATGACATGATTTTGCACAGAACTTAAATAGTTACCTCAAATATGCTATCGGTGAAAACGTGTTTTGCTAAACTATGAGTAATATAATACTCACGTACTGAGAGTCGACGAAGTAGCAAATGAAGTACAGCAGCAGAATATAGTGAGAAGGATTCTGTCAAGTTTCTTCAGCGAATAAAAGTAATTCGAGCAAATTAGTTAATAAGACATGCAATGATTTGAGTTTAAGTAGTACTTACAATTTGATTAGACGTGCATTTTATTGGTTTAACAAAATACTTATTTAAGTAATTCACTGGGTTTAACATTTAACTTGTCAAATTTTATCTATTTAATTTGGACCTACGAATGTTGAAGTTAAGGAGCAAAGGAGCAAAGCATTTTGGTATCCGGAAAACACCGTTGTTATTAACTTAATGATGAAGGTGACATTTGCGTTCCTTCAATTACAATGTTAGAATGCATACTCGCAACTTATTTAATAAACCCAGGCAATTATTATAAGCAAGTTAGAGATAAGGGCAATTACCAGTTGGCAATTTTTTGCTTTTCTAAAATTAATCGAGAAGCATTCGATATTTTGAAGCGTTAATGTATCTCAACGGCATATATATATATATATATATATATATATATATATATATATATATATATATATATATATATATATCATATAGTATACTATACTATATCTAATGCCCAATTCAAATAACTCCATATTTTTGCAAGAATTTGAATAATCATCAATGTGTGTTGTGCCAAACACTTCGGAATGTAAAACAGCGTGGTATGAATATAAATTTGAAAATAAATATCTTCATAAAACATATTGTATCCCGATTTATATTACCTATTTTCTTAATCTAACTTTAATGCTCTTTTAATTCATTCTTCCTATCTACAGTTTTAAGAGATTTTCCGCCTTTGCAATCTATTTTTAATATTAGCAGTACTATAAAATATTACTAATATAATATTAATAATAATAATAATAATAATAATAATAATAATAAATAATAATAATCAAAAATAAATTATTTTATTCATCGATTAAACGGAATTCGGTCCCGTCTAAAGCAGCCGATACAAATTTAAATTTACAATTTATGTATTCTCTACACTCTCCAGTAAATAGAATATTCATTTGAATATTCTAGGCTGCACAATCATTATGTCCGTTTTTGATAATGTAGTTAAATCCAAGACTGGTAACAGAGCTGATTAAATTATTTCCTAAAAATCGAAATCATTGGCGAAAATTTTGTAAAATTTATTCAACGTATGTTTAAAATCCTATTTTGGTAACTTTTGAGCTCAGACTCATTGAAAAACTATTGTTCAAGGAGATTAAACAAGGAGACAGATTGCTAATTTAAGCGTTCAATAAACTTAATGGACCAACGAAAATATTAAACGTTCCGAAAATTTTCTCTGCCGCGATTCATACTGATATATTTTATTACTCATTCAAACTTTGAAAATTATGACTAAAATTTTAATTGAATTTTCCTTTGTTAAATTGCACTGCATGGCCTGCTTTTTAACAAGTTTAAATAAAAAATTGCACATTTAAGTATGCAGAGAGCGTACGAATTAGAATAAAGGTATTAAGCATAGCATACTAAATAACAATCCAGCTTACATATGACCAGAATGATATAGAAAGGCAGAAATAAAAGCCTAGTGCTCTAACTACTGAGTCACCTTGTCGCAGGGTGGCTCAGCGGTTAGAGTAAAAAATTTCAAAGCAAACGTGCCCAGGTTCGGGCCGTGTCCGCGGCAAATTCTTGCCAGTACGTGATGAGTTTCCAATAAGGACGAAACCGGTCTACTGGATGAATTGCTTTTCTACATTATACGATTCTTAGTTTATACTTACAAAAGTATGTACTTAATGGGTTAGGCGTTTATATCGTCACCTCCATCATCATCATGCACAGCCATACAAAAGCCAAAAGTGACTAATGTTTCACTACCATATAACCATAAGAAGCGAACATTGCAATTCGTGTTTTTCATTGTTATATGTGGACTTTAAAAGAACACGCGGTCGCTCATTCTGCAAAACCCATGTTCGTTTAATCAGATATAAGAATCGTTTTAACTGTGCATCAGCATACCATTTCTTTCAAATTGGAAGCTGATTTGTTGGAGTGAGTATGAGGACTTAAATAAAGAAATTTACTTTTATTTCCCAGAGATTCTATCGTTTAACTAAATTAATTAAAGGAAACTTATCGGACAAATTTTGACTATTTACTACAATATTAAAGTACCACCTAGATGAATGTATTTAGTCTGACATATTTCAAATTTCGTGACTGCTTTACTTTTGATTTCTTAAGCGCTTTATATAGTATTTTTGGCTGTATTTGTGTTATTATTATTACAATTCATATTTATCAAACGAATTAATAGCCTTGTGTCAGTCTAATAGGGATTTAGTCACGTTTCCTGAAAATTCAAGCAATTCATTAGAATTCAATAAGTTTGCTAGAAGCCAATCGGCCTTTGG
Source organism: Eudiplozoon nipponicum (assembly GCA_029291075.1). Classification (NCBI taxonomy): domain Eukaryota; kingdom Metazoa; phylum Platyhelminthes; class Monogenea; order Mazocraeidea; family Diplozoidae; genus Eudiplozoon; species Eudiplozoon nipponicum. Next base: position 103,625 of record JAQBSW010000897.1, on the reverse strand, counting down.
CGCCAAGTGATTCGACCAAATAACGATATCCGATTTACCAATTTTCATTAAATGACATTTTCGGATTTGTAAAGATGTTATAAATTGTTTAAAATTCGTTGTCCCTCAGACATTGGAAAATAAATGTATTGTAAAAAATCTGTTGACTCTATGTCATGAATAATAGCTTTCCAATAATATGTTTATACGAAAAGATTATCTAATAAAGCTTTCACGAGAATTTACCGCGTTGATGAGAGAGATTTCTGCAAATTAATTTTGATCAACGATACTCAATTTAAAACGAAATAGCGAAACATATATCTGAAGATAAACATTTTATTTATTATTTGCGCGATTAATCTAGTACTTTTTTAATCATTACCTTTGAATTATTTGCCATGTTTTCCTTCGTTTTTCATTAAAATTTCAAAAACTCGTATTGGCTACATTTTGAGGCCACACTTATTGTAGTTCTAAAACAAATACAACATAGTTTAAACTAAAATATGTTGATGAGTTTGATTGTTGTATATAAATTCACAATAAAATTGTTTATTTAAAGCTTCAATATAAGTTTTATTTGCAAGCTATGCATAAATGCGTACGAATTAGTCATAAAACTTGTCATAAGATAAAAAATATTGCCACCATGCGTAAGCAAATTTTATATTTTTTGATGGACTTTAAACTGAAGGCGGAACTCAAAATAGGGTTTTCTATATTTCTTGCAACTAAGGGTAATTGAAAATATTCCTCATTTCACAGCAGCTTGGATCAGGTAATTAATAATCAACTATGAATTGCCTTGCAATCTGATGAAATAGTGAGTTTACTCTGGTAACACAAACACAAAAACACAGACAAACTATATATATATATATATATATATATATGATATTGAAGTAACCAATAAATTTTCTAAGTTTGATATGAAATATGATTTATTTGAGTTTACACTATTCAAGCATTTAACAGATAATATTACATTTTTCACAATATTAATTTTGATCGAGCAAATTGTTTCTTTACCTTCAAAATGCATCCAAATTTTATTATAATTATATTGCTAGAAGCTTTATTAAAAAAGTAGTTCTTATTTATCAGTACGCAATAGCCATAGCCTTGGTACCGTTTGCAGGATTGACATATACACTATATATATTAAGTTCGCTTTTAAGTCGCAATTATATAAAATTTACTCCACTTCGGCAAGTTTGCACATTCGTATAGGAGATTCTATCGTCCTATTTATCTACAGTCTTCACCAAAATTTATGTTCATATTTGAACTAATTTGTTTCTACGTGCACAACACCTAATAAAAAATTGCATATAAATTAGTTTTCCGTCACAAACAGTAACTAACATAAATATCAAATAATCAATTAGCGAAAATACGTTATTTTTTAAGGTATGCAAAAACACCCGACTTTGTGTTCCTCAGCATATTTTTTCTTGCTTCCAGTTTGTTTCTGTATAATGTATGCATATTTTATTTCTGCAAAATTCATTTAGCGAATATTTTGCCAATCATGCTTTATTTCAGAATATATTCATATATTTTATCTACTGTTGTTTATTAAATAATGATTGACAATCACATACGAAAATATCTCAAGGATTACACTTTCTTGGGATTGAGTAACCCTTAGTTCTTTTAATTATATTTAAAAATCGATTTAATTAATATTCTTTTTTATTATGTTTCATTCATCATAACAATACAATTAATTTTCCAATTTTAGTATTTTGTGATTTAAGATTTACAACTTTATATTTATTTTCCCTTTTCGTCTTATTTATCAGATTTGTACGCTCAAATGTACCTCAAGTGTTTTGTTTAATTATAAAGATTAACAGAAAATGTAACGAAAATCGTATTAAAAAGTGAAATTCTTTTCATTTTATCGAACATACTGCCACATATTTTAGCAATATATACAATAAGTACAACAGAATTATTACTAAATCACTAAATTATAACAAGTGAAGGTGTTCGTATTAATTAACTCAAGTTTGCAAGGCTCAATAAATACCAGTCCCATTTTATATTTAATCAGTTTTCAAACAACATTGCAAAACTAATGACAGTCACACCTACGGATGCGTTTCAGCCTTCCCGAATCATGATTGGATCAATACGGTAAACTGATTAGCGACTATGAATCCGAAATCCATATGAATGGAGTTCACCAACAATTAACTTTTTGCATCTTTTGCCATATATATATATATTTTTTCCCCAGTATAGTTGATCGTTTCACCTTGTTGCGCAAAGTTGTCGTTTTCACATGGTAACAGCACTAGTGTGGATTGCAGTGTTCAACGCTCACATTGTTTGAAGACTTTGGTCATCGTATGCGCCTCTGTTATTTCCACTTCAGTTTGTTGCCAATCCGATTGTATGTTTGTTGATTCTAGTCGAGGGCCTGTTTGTTCTTGGCTGGATACTAGTAGATTGTTGTTGAATTTTGTTATTCTTGGCCAGTCGATAAGAATATCATGTTGATGAAACTTTTGAATATTAAGGTCAGGTGCTTGTTGTTTTATGTAAAGGGCTTCATAGATAAATAATAATTTTTCTGATTTTGCTTTATGTAGAATTGTGAAATTGGTCGAATTGACAGTGTGCCCCGTTGCCAATATATGATCGGAAATAGCTGATTTTCCGGACGGTGCCAAGCCTTTGTTAATCAATTTCTGTGGCAAATGTTGCTGGATTCTGCTTATCAATTGCTTCTTCGTACGTCCGATATATGTGCTACCGCAGATACATGAGAATTTGTAGACTATGAATGATTTGGAGAGAATTGGCAATTGATTTTTGTGCAACAAGGTGAAACGATCAACTATACTGGGAAAAATAGCACTTGTACATGTAACAGTGAACAATGCGCACAAATGGTTAATTCTCAAGCTATCAAAACAATAATGACCAGATCTCAGACATCACTTCGCAATACTGCGAGAATGACCCTTACATGCAAACACGCATACACACAAACACAAACGCATACACACTCACCAACTAGCCAAAACAAGAAACAGCAGTAAAAACGAGTCAGATTTGTTACCACTAGCATAATCAATTGAAAACCCAAAATGTATAAATATGTATGATTGTATAAGAGATGATTAGTATTCACGAAATAAATGGCCTTTATCCACTTTGTTATTTGTGTTTTCCTAATTATAAGAATACTGTGTTAAATTAAAAAGGAATGGACATTATAAAGATTATCAAAGAGCGGGGTCAGCCTTTAACTCGTAAGGAACTAATCACTTACGTGTTCCAAACTTCTAGAAATAGTTAAGTCCTTCGAATCGTGTTTAGAATCAGATGTTGTGCCAAAACGATTACTTAAGCGGTGCAGAAGAAATAACCAAAAACCGACGAATAAACTTATAAGTCGTTTATTGCTCAATGGTATCGAGGACAACCAATCAAACCTGCAAGATGCTGAGAGCATCATTCAATCACTGGGTTGTCAAATTGCAAGAATGAACGACGGCGAATACACCGCTTTCACAAAGAAGACAGAAACGCTGATGAAAATAACAGCGGACAAAGAAACCAAGGACCGCACGAGGGACCTGGACAAATTTCCTACGCAATCAAAATTTCCTACGAACCCAGACGCTTTTATTCACAATTATTCAAAAGTGATCTTGTCAAAACACCAGAAAGAATTACTCTCATTAGGAGCAAAATTCTGCGTAGTCAAGAAAAACCTAAGTGAACGTGACATTATTGACATTCAGGCTGGAACGGAAAATTTCTACAATGACTTAACGAAAGACACCGCCCCACATGCATTCAATGGACAAGGACTGAAAGCTGAGATAGTAAGCGCACTAGAACAATACAAGAAGGAATTCAAAGGCAGCCAAATCATCACAAAACAGCACATAGACGAACTCAGAAAACTCCAATCAGACAAATCCATACGACTTGCCACACCCGACAAAGGATCAGGAATTGTTATACTTGAAGCCGACGCTTACAGGAAGGCCATGAACGATATAATAAATGATCAATCTAAATTTAAGCATGACATCAAACAGAAAGATGATTCAACGAACATCGAATCAAGAATTAATGCAATTTTGAAAAAGATGGAAAAACATGTTCTAACATCGATGGCTGACTCCGAGATTAGATCAAAACTCACAGAAGACATCCAAAAAGCAAAACCAGTCGGAACAAACACCGCAAGATTGTACGGCAAACCAAAAACTCATAAAGCCGTGACAGCCTCAGGAGCTCCCTCGATGCGGCCCATTATGTCAATGATCAACGCTCCACAACATAAACCAGCCAAGTTTCTCTGCAAACTACTTGAACCAATACGGAGCATCATAAACGCAAACACTATCAAGGACTCCTTCGAACTAGCAAATGAATTGAAGGGGAAGAACATCCTACAGAATAAAATGGTCTCGCTTGACGTCTCATCCTTATTTACAAACATACCACTGGATAAGACAACGGAGATCTTGTGTGACCTCATCAAAAATGAGTTTTTTGACTTCCCTATAGACACCAATGACATCAAAGACCTCATATTAGCATGTACTAAAAACGTGCAATTTACATTCGAAGGGATATACTACCGCCAGATCAATGGTGTAGCTATGGGAAGTTGCATCGCACCCCTCCTGGCAGATGTATACATGTATCACCTGGAAAAAACGAGCCTAAAAGGTATAATTGACCAGTGCGCACTCTACAAAAGGTATGTAGATGATATCTTGTTGTTCATCTCAGAAGCAGCAGACCCTTCCGAAATCCTCAAACAAGCAAATGGAGTCGATCCAGACATCAAATTCACTCTCGAGGTAGAGAAAGACGACAGTTTTCCCTTCCTTGACATCAAACTCACTCGAGAAGCAAACGGAGATTTGACACTGGCCATACATAGAAAATCCACTTTCACCGGACAATACATTCACTACAACAGTAGTGTGCCAAAATCCCACAAAAGAAACTTAGTAAACAACCTAGCAAACAGAATCAGGAAGATCTGCTCTGAACACAAGATTGAGGAAGAACTGGGCTACCTCAGGAAAATTTTGCTAATGAACAACTACCCAGAGCGTTTCATTGATGTCAACATCAGACCACGGCAGATTCGTACTAGAGAGGATACCGTCAAGCAGGTTTTCCTAAACTTACCATTTAGAGGCGACGTACCAGCCTCAATAATTGCACGGCGGCTGAATAGAATAACTAAGGACAACTTTCCCAGTGTTAAAGTTAATATGACATTTAGTACACAGAGAATCATGAGGTTGGATGCCAAAGATCAATTGCCAATTCTCTCCAAATCATTCATAGTCTACAAATTCTCATGTATGTGCGGTAGCACATATATCGGACGTACGAAGAAGCAATTGATAAGCAGAATCCAGCAACATTTGCCACAGAAATTGATTAACAAAGGCTTGCCACCGTCAGGAAAATCAGCTATTTCCGATCATATATTGGCAACGGGGCACCCTGTCAATTCGACCAATTTCACAATTCTACATAAAGCAAAATCAGAAAAATTATTATTTATCTATGAAGCCCTTTACATAAAACAACAAGCACCTGACCTTAATATTCAAAAGTTTCATCAACATGATATTCTTATCGACTGGCCAAGAATAACAAAATTCAACAACAATCTACTAGTATCCAGCCAAGAACAAACAGGCCCTCGACTAGAATCAACAAACATACAATCGGATTGGCAACAAACTGAAGTGGAAATAACAGAGGCGCATACGATGACAGAAGTCTCCAAACAATGTGAGCGTTTAACACTGCAATCCACACTGGCGCTGTTACCATGTGAAAACGACAACTTTGCGCAACAAGGTGAAACGATCAACTATACTGGGAAAAATAGCACTTGTATATGTAACAGTGAACAATGCGCACAAATGGTTAATTCTCAAGCTATCAAAACAATAATGACCAGATCTCAGACATCACTTTGCAATACTGCGAGAATGACCTTTACATGCAAACACGCATACACACAAACACAAACGCATACACACTCACCAACTAGCCAAAACAAGAAACAGCAGTAAAAACGAGTCAGATTTGTTACCACTAGCATAATCAATTGAAAACCCAAAATGTATAAATATGTATGATTGTATAAGAGATGATTAGTATTCACGAAATAAATGGCCTTTATCCACTTTGTTATTTGTGTTTTCCTAATTATAAGAATACTGTTATAATATATATAAATATATATATATATATATATATATATATATATATATATATATATATGATAGTTTCTAATTTCACCATTTTTTAAAATGTAAGAACAAAACAACGTACTCCATGGAATAACATTTATTAATAAATCTTATTTCTACCAGTATCTACAGCCATTATTCTGGATTCGTTAGTATATTCGTTCATTCAATCCCACTGTACATGTGTTGTAACCAATCTCCTCTTCGTTATTCTAGCCTTTGTTTTGCGCAATTTAGACCACTACTTTTGTGCAATTTAGACCACTCCTTTTGCGTAACGTCATTTGGTGTGTCATCGCTTTCATTGTAATTGCGTCCGTAATTGATGTATGTGTCGCATTTTGCGAAGCGTTGGTTATTTTTAAAGGCATGTCAGTCATGTCTTTGTTCCAGTCCAATTTAATTTCTTTTTGAATTATTTTCTGCACGTTTAAGCAGGGCTTCAGCTTATTAATTGCAATAGCTTCAAAAGCTAGAAGCATTTTCTCTGTTTTTGCCTTGTAGAGAACTGAAAAATTGTTACTACTAACAGCATGACCTGTGAGTAGTACATGTTCGCAAATTGCTGATTTTTGTGCAGGAGCTGCACCCCTCTTTAATAGTTTTTGAGGGAGATGCTGATTTATTCTAGTTTCGAGCCTCTTTTTTGATCTGCCGATGTACTGAGCGTTGCAGGTACATTGAAATTTGTATACAGACAAAGGTGTTGACGTCACAGAGAGGCTATCTTTTTCATTCGTGCGCATCAGTTTTGTTGTGTTGAACACCACTCTCACCTGTATTGATGGAAACTGTGCTTTTGTCGCTCGAATTACTTTTCGTTTGAAGATTTCCGCTGGAAGATCACCTCCAAAGGGAACACTAAGCGTTACTATCTGGGGAGTTTGATTTTCTTCCAAATTGGCCACGATTTTGTTGCGTTGCCTCAAGTTGTATTCGATGAACCAGGCCGGATATCCATTATTTCTCAACGCTTCGCGAAGCAAATTTAGCTCTACTTCAATGTTGCCCGGTGAACAAATCCTGCGTATTCGTGTGCCCAAATTCATTATTAGGTTTCTTTTGTACGCCCTTGGCACACTACTCATATAATGGACATATTGTCCAGTCCAGCTTGATTTCTTGTGAACTGACCTTGAGAGAGTACCTTCTTCATCTCTCGTTATTCCTACATCTAGGAAGGATAAATATCCGTTTTTTTCTTCTTCTATTGTAAACTGGATTGCCTGGTCTACCTTGTTTATGTGATGTAGCAGTGAATTTGTATCTTCATTCTGTTCAACGACCATGAAAGTATCGTCAACGTAGCGCACGTAAAAATGAGCTCCATTGATAAATGGTTTCAAACCAGTTGTTTCTAAATGGTGCATGTATATGTCTGCCAATACTGGTCCAAGAGGACTACCCATACCTATGCCGTCAATTTGTCTGTAGAAGACTCCTTGGAATACGAATTGTACGTTGGATGTGCATAATAGAAGTAGTTCTCTCATGTCGTCCACTTCTATCATTGTTTCCGCTCCTGATGATCGTATATATTCACATAGGATATTTATAGTTTTATTTACTGGAATGCTAGTAAAGAGTGACTTTATATCGAGAGACACCATTTTCCTCTCTTTCAAATTTAGGTCGCGAATTTTTTCTACGAATTGAAAGCTATCTTGTACAACGTGGTCTATTCTTCCTTTCATGATAGGCTTTATAATCCGGCATAATAGTCTGGCTGCCTTGTGCTGTGGGGAATTTATCATAGATAAAATGGGCCTGAAAGGCGGAAGTTCTTCATTGTTGGTCATTTTGTGAACCTTTGTTCTTCATTGTTGGTCATTTTGTGAACCTTGGGCAACCCATATAATATCGGTTGCGTTGAACCTACGGGCTTGGCATGTTTGCATTCTGTAATAAAAGCATTTTTGTGCTCTATGTCGATTTCTTGTTTAGCCTCGACCTTCGAAATAATTCGGTTTAGAATCTTCGTTATGGAATTTTCTAATTTTGCCGTAGTGTCGCGTTGTACCTCTTCGCGTTTAAATTTTGATTTGTCATTCAGAATTTGTAACATCGCCTGACTATAATCCGTATAGTTCATTAACACTACGCCTGTCCCTTTGTCTGGCTTCATGAGTCTGACTTGTTTGTTTCGTTGTAGCTCATTCAGTTCTTCTAGATGCCTTTTGGTGACCAGTTTATTGCCTTTGAATGTGCGCATATATTGGCCATACGCACTTCGGAGGTCCGATTTAAAGAGCGAGATGTCGTATTTTTCATTTGATTTGTGTTTTGTGGCATCTTCAAAGAAGCATTCCATTGATGCCTGCATATGCATTTCTTCACGTTCGTTTATTCTAGTTTTTGTTATGCAGTATTTCGGTCCAAGAGAGAGAACTTCATTTTGATGTTTTGTTAGATTTATGTCGGTGTAATTAAAAATAAATTTGCCTGGATTCTCAGGAAACTTTTTGAGCTTAGAACATTGCACTGCATTCCGCGCTAGTTTTTTAATCTCTCTCTTCCTCGCACCTTCTGTAATCCATGCTATCTCTTTTAAAAAATTAATTCGAATTTCATCTTCTAACATCTGCAGTTTAGACTCTATAGATAGACATTTAAGTTTGTAGCTATCCGCTTTTGCTTCTTCTTCTTCGATGACATTTTCAAGAATGCGCCGATGAATATTCTCTGATTGATGCTGATTGGTACTTTTCCAACGCTTAATCACGTAAGTTGGGATTGTTTCCTCACATAGACAATTTTTATAATACATCACACGTTCCACACATTCACCATATCTACACGAATAGGATATATATGCATTGATTGTTTTACGTGGAATAGGGTGACCACGGTATTTCAATAAATTGATAGTTTCTAATTTCACCATTTTTTAAAATGTAAGAACAAAACAATCGTACCCATGGAATAACATTTATATATAGATCTTATTTCTCCAAGTATCTGCACCCATTATTCTGGATTGTTTAGTATATTCGTTCATTCAACTCACTGTACATGTGTTGTAACCAATCTCCTCTTCGTTATTCTAGCCTTGTTTTAGCAATTTAGACCACTCCTTTTGCGTAACGTCATTTGGTGTGTCATCGCTTTCATTGTAATTGCGTCCGTAATTGATGTATGTGTCGCATTTTGCGAAGCGTTGGTTATTTTTAAAGGCATGTCAGTCATGTCTTTGTTCCAGTCCAATTTAATTTCTTTTTGAATTATTTTCTGCACGTTTAAGCAGGGCTTCAGCTTATTAATTGCAATAGCTTCAAAAGCTAGAAGCATTTTCTCTGTTTTTGCCTTGTAGAGAACTGAAAAATTGTTACTACTAACAGCATGACCTGTGAGTAGTACATGTTCGCAAATTGCTGATTTTTGTGCAGGAGCTGCACCCCTCTTTAATAGTTTTTGAGGGAGATGCTGATTTATTCTAGTTTCGAGCCTCTTTTTTGATCTGCCGATGTACTGAGCGTTGCAGGTACATTGAAATTTGTATACAGACAAAGGTGTTGACGTCACAGAGAGGCTATCTTTTTCATTCGTGCGCATCAGTTTTGTTGTGTTGAACACCACTCTCACCTGTATTGATGGAAACTGTGCTTTTGTCGCTCGAATTACTTTTCGTTTGAAGATTTCCGCTGGAAGATCACCTCCAAAGGGAACACTAAGCGTTACTATCTGGGGAGTTTGATTTTCTTCCAAATTGGCCACGATTTTGTTGCGTTGCCTCAAGTTGTATTCGATGAACCAGGCCGGATATCCATTATTTCTCAATGTCATGAAGCAAATTTAGCTCTACTTCAATACGTTGCCCGGTGAACAAACCTGTGTGTTCGTGTGCCCAAATTCATTATTAAGTTTCCTTTTGTACGCCCTTTGCACACTACTCATATAATGGACATATTGTCCAGTCCAGCTTGATTTCTTGTGAACTGACCTTGAGACTGACCTCGTATTCCAAGGAGTCTTCTACAGACAAATTGACGGCATAGGTATGGGTAGTCCTCTTGGACCAGTATTGGCAGACATATACATGCACCATTTAGAAACAACTGGTTTGAAACCATTTATCAATGGAGCTCATTTTTACGTGCGCTACGTTGACGATACTTTCATGGTCGTTGAACAGAATGAAGATACAAATTCACTGCTACATCACATAAACAAGGTAGACCAGGCAATCCAGTTTACAATAGAAGAAGAAAAAAACGGATATTTATCCTTCCTAGATGTAGGAATAACGAGAGATGAAGAAGGTACTCTCTCAAGGTCAGTTCACAAGAAATCAAGCTGGACTGGACAATATGTCCATTATATGAGTAGTGTGCCAAGGGCGTACAAAAGAAACCTAATAATGAATTTGGGCACACGAATACGCAGGATTTGTTCACCGGGCAACATTGAAGTAGAGCTAAATTTGCTTCGCGAAGCGTTGAGAAATAATGGATATCCGGCCTGGTTCATCGAATACAACTTGAGGCAACGCAACAAAATCGTGGCCAATTTGGAAGAAAATCAAACTCCCCAGATAGTAACGCTTAGTGTTCCCTTTGGAGGTGATCTTCCAGCGGAAATCTTCAAACGAAAAGTAATTCGAGCGACAAAAGCACAGTTTCCATCAATACAGGTGAGAGTGGTGTTCAACACAACAAAACTGATGCGCACGAATGAAAAAGATAGCCTCTCTGTGACGTCAACACCTTTGTCTGTATACAAATTTCAATGTACCTGCAACGCTCAGTACATCGGCAGATCAAAAAAGAGGCTCGAAACTAGAATAAATCAGCATCTCCCTCAAAAACTATTAAAGAGGGGTGCAGCTCCTGCACAAAAATCAGCAATTTGCGAACATGTACTACTCACAGGTCATGCTGTTAGTAGTAACAATTTTTCAGTTCTCTACAAGGCAAAAACAGAGAAAATGCTTCTGGCTTTTGAAGCTATTGCAATTAATAAGCTGAAGCCCTGCTTAAACGTGCAGAAAATAATTCAAAAAGAAATTAAATTGGACTGGAACAAAGACATGACTGACATCATGCCTTTAAAAATAACCAACGCTTCGCAAAATGCGACACATACATCAATTACGGACGCAATTACAATGAAAGCGATGACACACCAAATGACGTTACGCAAAAGGAGTGGTCTAAATTGCACAAAAGTAGTGGTCTAAATTGCGCAAAACAAAGGCTAGAATAACGAAGAGGAGATTGGTTACAACACATGTACAGTGGGATTGAATGAACGAATATACTAACGAATCCAGAATAATGGCTGTAGATACTGGTAGAAATAAGATTTATTAATAAATGTTATTCCATGGAGTACGTTGTTTTGTTCTTACATATATATATATATATATATATATATATATATATATATATATTATATATTTAATGAGGTATTCCTATCGCTAGTGTCGATATAAACTAAAACTGACCAAGATAAACAAATACGTTTCATTCACTAAACTTTCTTTCTTTTTCAATTTTTAAAATGTTAATAAATTTTTTGAGAATTTTCGCGGCTTTTTTGGCACAGGAAGCATTTATTCAGTATTGATATTCAGTCATTATGCCACCAAAGTTCGGCATTGAATGTAAATTTACATAATAAAATAGCTTTTTATTTAAAACTGATTTCTTTTTAGGTTATGCATATTTCTTATCGCACTCGACGTAAATTTAACTTTAGCCGCACATAATGTTTTATTATAAGACAAACACATCGCCATCTAAGGAATGCTATTTAATTTAAATATACTAATATTTAATATATATATATATATATATATATATATATATACATTTATTGAAAGAATAAACGAAAATTGCTTAATATTGCAAATGCAAAACATCATCTAGACCGGATTTGTCCATATTGGGAAAGTTTAGATTAATTTCAAAATAATTTGCGCCCGGTATTTTCACAGAAATAAATTTGGTTTAAAATATTTCAACTACTACGGAAATGCTCCACGTAAAGATGTGTATAACAACATTGTGATATTTTATTACAATTCAGTTTCACTTACTCAGATGGTAGAGCGGCTGCAATATAATGAAACATAGTGTGGGTTTAATTCGAGCCTTAAGCCGAAAGTAACACCAAGTAGAATCCTAGTAACAGAAGAACAGCTACAAATTTTAATTCGGTATATCAATAAAAATTACCTATATTACAGGTCTATAGTGGTGCAATGACTAAGTGGCAAGTGTGAAATAAATCAATTTTTGTTCAAATCCAGGCAGTAAAAGCAAATATATAAAGAGAATTTCTATGTATACCGATATTTATGCTGTGAAAAATTGTTTATATATAAAAAGTTCTACTATATTTAGAAAATTAACATTACTGTAACTTAAAAAATTAATTTTTATTTAATAGCTAAAAATCGGCATTACCTGAAGAGGTAAAGCAAAAATCAATATAAAAAATCCCTTAAAACAAGCTGTCAGTCGTTTGTAAATTCTGGTAAATTAAACAATCAATTAATTGAATAAAATGTTGATATTGTTTTACTTTACTTGCCAAATAAATTTTAATCGTTATATACTATATGATAAAAGGGCTAATGATTATACCAACACATAAAAATAGGTAGATCAATCTGAATTCCGAATGTGCGTTTTCGGAACGAGAGACTAAAACTAGTAACACGCACGGAAGTTTAAAAACATTCAAAGCTCTTCTTGTTATTCGGTCAGATTAAAGTTTTTTGTGATATTCTTTATGGTTGCATCAATTTTATGGTCCTTGAATTTTCAGCTCAACTTATTTTTAATGACTTAACTCTTTTTTTGAAATGCGAGCTTGAGTAAAATTCATTGTACCCTTCCTGTATGCAAAAAAATGAAATTTTATTAAATATAAGATTGCTTTTGCGCAACACATCATCGAAACATCGCACGTATGTTCTCCAGACGTAGCATTCAAAGTAATTACTAAATGCAAAAACAAAAGGGAGCTAGCCACATACGAAGCCTTATGGATAAACAAATTGCAGCCGGATTTATGTAAGCAGAAGAAGCACGTACACGCATTGAGCTTGAACTGGATGTGACGCACGCAATTTGATTGGTTTCCGCTTTTCACACTCTCTCTATGTTCACATATTTCTATCTTGTTTTGCTTTCAAATTTATATATAAAGATATGTTCATTAGTAGATATTTGAGAAGACTATGCGAAAGAAACGTTTCTTATATCTGATAAAATTTCTTTTTGTCTTTACACACAGGAAGGGTACAATGACTTAACTTTTATTGAACAAATCACAATTATCAAATCAGAAAGTCATCTAATTATCGATATATTGATAAATCGCACCGTATTTACCACCTTACACAGGTTACCTTACGTTTGTCTCAAAAAAACAATTAAACCATAATATTGCCACTTTAATTTGGTTTTATATTATTTTTATCTGTCTCTCTAAATTTGATATAATTTTCCATGTTTTAAACCATAATATTGCCATTTTAAACTTGGTTTTATATTATTTTTATATGTCTCTCTAAATGTGGTATTATTTTCCATGTTGTATCAAATTCTATAGAATAATAATTATAATAAATTTAAAGAGTAACACAACGTTTCTAGTAATACTGTGGATATAAATATATTTGGCAATTTATTTAGATCTTTCATTATTCCTTAATATTACTTACAAAATAAGATTACAAAAATGTAAAACAATAGGCACGTCGGTGTTTCATTTATGTGTTAATTAAAATTGGAAATATGAAGAATCGAATATGCGACTATTTAATTTTTTTAGCTTCATAATATGCCAAAAGGTTTCTTCGTTAATTTGTAAAAATAACTCTATCAAATGCTTATCTACTTCTCAGAAGTTATGTGTGTCGTATTAAAATTAAAATATTTGCAAGTTCTTTCTTTAGAAATCATTATCTTGAATGAAGTTTATGGCATACAGTATTCTAAAATACATAAAGGAAGTAATCTTGCTAAAATAATTCATTTGAATAACTGTACAATATGTACTCTATCAGAAAATCAGCAGCAATTATAACATATATTTGATATATACAAAACTAATCGATACTTGAAAAACTCTTTCGCTTATTAGAAAAAATAATTATCTGTTATAGAAAAGTACACACGAAAATTATCTTTTTTATGAATATGCGTGACAAAAGTGCCTATTGTAAAGCCTTACGATGATGAAGACTCGTATCGATTAAATGTATTACAATATTGGCTTCTATTTAAAAATTTCCTTAATAAATCTTACTTAGGTGCCACAAACATAAGAAGTTATAATATAAAACTATTAAAGTTTTTACGTATTATTTTTTATTTGAATCAAGTTTGGCTCGTACTCAACCCAGATTTAATCTGATTTTTAATTAGACTTTTACTCAAATACATTAAAAATTTCTCAAGTGGTAAGATAAGTCTTAAAAATACTATTTTGGAGTTAAATATTAATGATTTAGACGGTGATAGAAAGGTGAATAAGGAGTTAAATTTCCTCAAACTGATCAAATTTTAAAGAAAAAGGAAATTATGCAATACCATTTTATCCAGGCCACCACTGCAACAATTAAATAGTTATATAATTAGTTAAATCCAACATTAATAAAAGTCGATGTCTGCGTTTCTGAGCAGTTATTTGAAACGTTTATTATGAAACTAATAAAAATGATATAATTTTGAATATTCTGAATTATATTTAATATTTAAAAAAATGCATAAATATAAACATATATGGCCAATTAAACGTTTCCTTTATAGAAAATCAAACAGTGGCAGAAATTTATTAGGCATTGCTAAAATAGAATATGACAATTTAGAATTTTTTTTATCATAAATTTTTTTTATCGAAAAAACTGAATCTATTTCTCTTTTGTTAGAATATTATATATATTAAAGAATTTATAATTTAAGCAAAATTTATGCCTCACTTTCTGGATGTGATGGTTTCTAGGTGCATTCAACTAGCTAGCAAAACATGTCATTGTTAATTAATGAAGAAAGACATTTTAAAAACAAGCTAAATGTTAGTTTTTAGAAAATTATTAAAAATTATTTAGATTGGTATACGTATGGGCAATATAAATTTACTGTTTCGAGTAAATACGCATATATCTAAAATAATAGAAATAGGATATCAAGGCTCTAGTTCGTGACATAAAAATAAGCACTGTAGGATTATATTTATAACATTTTCTATGGAAATAGCGGAGACGTATTTCAATCGATGAAGAAAATTAAGAGAACTTCTTAGTAAATACTGCGTTCACAGAAAGCGCATAGAAGATAGTTGACGTTTTGTAACGGAATGGATTCTATTACACGTTGCTCTTGGTCCTGCCGGCCATCTTGGCTGTGATAAGCAATAACCGAATTGGCAGTTTGATTTGCACAGAGATTTTGAATCCTGGAAATAATTTTTAATACAGAAAGACAAAAAAATTTGAAAACGTAAAACGGAACAAAAAGCGAATGTTAACGTGTTTTACTATTCAATTTTCAATAGATTCGGCACATAACATTTAAAAAACGTATAGTCAACTAACCACAAAAAACGTATAGTCAACTAGCCACAAAAAACGATAATTGAAAAAATGAAACAGTATTGCCTAGTATTTATTTTTATGTTTATTTAAATATTGAAACTTTAACTTTCAATGTACTTGCACTTCTATATCATGGCACAGCTAAGTATTTCGAAACACCACACAACCACACCTCTCACTCCACCCATCGATATATATATATACATATATATATATATATATATATATATATATATATATATATATATATATATATATATATATATATATATATATATATAATGTCCATGCCTTTTTACTTTAACAGTATTTTTATAATTAGGAAAACACAAATAACAAAGTGGATAAAGGCCATTTATTTCTTGAATAATAATCATTTTATGATTGTATAAGAGATGATTAGTATTCACGAAATAAATGGCCTTTGTCCACTTTGTTATTTGTTCCCCAATTTTTTTCAGTCCATTTGGTTTCAACGCAAGTTCGGATAGCAGCTTTGAATGCTCATAGTGTTTTAAAATTTCTGTCTCCGTATGTGCACCTGTTTTTCCCCTTCAGTTTGTTGCCAATCCGATCGAACGTTGGTTGAGTCTGGTAGAGGAGTTGTTGGGTCTTTCTTGGATGTCATTAGATTGCTGTTGAGTTTTGTGATTCGTAGCCAGTCGAATAGAATATCGTGTTGATGAAACTTTTAAATATTTAGGCCAGGTGTTTGCTGTTTTATATAAAGGGCTTCATAAATATATAATAATTTTTCTGATTTTGCTTTATGTAGAATTGAGAAATTGTTCGAATTGACTGGGTGCCTCTTTCCAATGCATGATGGGAAATAGCTGATTTTCCTGACGTTGCCAAGCCTATTTTAAATCTATTTCTGCGGTAAATGTTGCTGGATTCTCTTGATCTGTTGCTTTTTAGTAAAGTCCTAATATATGTGCTACCGCACATACATGAGAATTTTGCCCAATGTATGATTTGGAAGGAAACGACAATTGATCATTGGCATCCAACCTCACGATGCTCTGTGTGCTAAATATGATATTAACTTTAACACTGGGAAAATTATTCTTAGTTATTCTATTTAGCCACCGGTACATCGCCTCCAAGTGGTAAGTTTAGGAAAATCTGCCTGACAGTATCCTCTCTAGTGTGAATTTAACGTGGTCTGATGTTGACATCAATGAATCGTTCTCGGTAGTTGTTCATTAGTAAAATTTTCGCAGGTAGCCCAGTTCTTCCTCGATCTTGTGTTCCGAGCAGATCTTCCTGATTCTGTTTGCTAGATTGTTAATTAAGTTTCCTGTGTAAGATTGTGGCATACTGTTGTTGAAATGAATGTATTACTCGATTAAAGAGGATTTTCTATGTATGGCCAGTGTCAAATCACCATTTTCCTCTCTTGTGAGTTAGATTTCAAGGCAAACTATTGCCTTTCTCTAACTCGAGAGTGATTCGTTTGTCTGGATCGGCTCCATTGGCTTGCTTGTGTATTTCAGATGGGTCTGCTGTTTCTTGGATGAATAATATTATACAATCTGCATACCTTTTGTAGAGAAGCGCACTGGTAAATTATACATTTTAGGCGCGTTTGTTCAAGATGATGCACGTATACATCTGCCAGGAGGGGTGCAATGCAGCTTCCCTTAGCTACACCATTGATCTGACAGTAGTATTTTCCTTCAAATGTAAATTACACGTTATTTTTACATGCTAATATTAGGTCATTGATATCATTGGTGTCCATAGGGAAATCGTGCAACTCATTTTTAATAAGTTCTAACAAGATCGTCGTAAATAAGGACGAGACGTCAAGCGAGACCACTTTACTCTGTAGAATTTTTTTCGCCTTCAGTTCATCTGCTTGCTAGAAAGTATCCTTGATGGTGTTTTTGTTTATGATATTCCGTAATGGCTGAAGTAATTGGCAGAGAAATTTAGCTGGATTATGTTGCAGTGCGTTAATCATTATCATAATGGCCCACATCGGAGGAGCCCCTGAGACTGTCAAGGCTTTATGTGTTTTTGGTTTGCCATAAAATCTTGCGGTGTTTGTTCCGACGGGTTTTGCCTTTTGGATCCAATATCGAAATCAGCCATCGATGAATAGACTTGTTTTTCCATCTTTTGCAGAATTGCATTTATTCTCGATTCCATATTTGTCGAATCATCTGTCTGTTTGATGTCTGGCGTGAATTTCTATTGATCATTTATTTTCTCGTTCATGTACCCTCTATATTCAACAGTCCTATAGAAGTTTTGTGTCTAATAATATGTTGACTAGTGATTTTTTATGGGTCTAGATTTGTAGTACTTATTTACACACCACAAACAACGAAAACTGGTGTTAAATACAAATGAAAATTTCACATAAAGATAGCCTACAAGTACTAAATAATTAATGTGAAATTTTTGGCTTACAATAGTGGAAATACAGTTATTTTCAACGAGGATAAATAACATTTAATTTTATTTTTTTAAATAAATCCAACCATTATCATTAATATTTTTGCTGCATCTAACTTATAACAAACGATTAGTATAACTTAATCGAAATCCGTAAATCAGAAAAAATCAATTCACTCGTTTACTATGTGACATTTGAGCAACATAAATGGACTTCCGGTAATTTTGGCAATCACACTAAGAAATAATTTTTTTACATCTGCATATAATCTTCTGGAATATGCTGACAAGTGTATTTTAGACAGACATTTTCACATTTTTCTCGTAGGTGTCGTTTCTTATCTATAGTTCTAACAAGCCGTCACAATTCTGACACTATCAAATGGAATGCGTGCCCCATGGGTGCAGTGGATTTAATTAAATTATAACGTAAGGATTTTATTTTGCATATACTTTTGATTTAAATGCGCAGGTTCGCTGGCGAATGAAATGAGTTTTCAAGACTATTAAGCAAATATTTCACGGTTCATATCTCAAATATATGCCAAGAATGATTAAACCGCTCTGAAAAATCATTATCATTTGCCATATTAGGCAACGTTGAGCATGTGCCGTCCACACATTTATATCCAAAGCCGGCCGGCATACCTCAGTTCAAAAATAATTCACAGAAAAGGAGATTCAAAATAGGAGGTAGGATATTAATTTCGTAAGCGATGATAACAAGAATCAACCTAAAGTAAATACTACATTTTTCTGATTAAATTAAATACAACCAAAATGGCAAGAACTGATCGACGTTGTTGATATGGTGAACGTGTTGCCTGATTCGCGGCTTCAAATCCTGGTCACGGTAATTTTGTGTACTGCCGAAGTATGCCAATTACTGATTGCACAGATATTTGATAAGAAACCTTTAAATCATGTTTGCAAGCATGACAGAAACAAACCTTAATGTATTTAGCCAGTTCTAAAAACATAACTAAATTATCATCAGTCACACGTGCTAACACGTTTCGACCTTACATGATCATCGTCAGTGCACGGCAGCAAACTGTCTAACGACGATTAAATTGCAATTCTTATGCTAGTTAATGCATACAAATTGTGCAACCGAAATTTCCAGTTAAGTAAACTTTATGACAAATATAAAGATATGAGAGCCGCAAATGTAATTATGTTTTCCTTATATATATTCAGATTGTCAAGTTTCTCTCATGTTATAACGATCATCATGGAAGTTCGATACGCGTAAATACATGTGCCTGACGATAGTTTGTGAATACCTTGCGTTTTACCAAATACAATAGGATTGATTAAGCTTGAAAACATGATTTAAAGGATTCACCTTTCTCTTAACAGTCATTCAACAAAGAAACACTAAAAGCATTCATACGTACTAACGACGAATTGTCGCCCACTGACAAACAAGCGTCAAGATGTTTGGTATGTATTAGGTATGCAAAAGCAGATATGTGACAGATTTGAGAGCTGTGATGAAAAAAATTGCACCTTAAACAAATTTTGTGTCGACGAAATACTATGCAGACTACAATAATATGTACCCAAGAACAAATGCAAGTCCATAAAAAAGCTATCAAGAGGGGAATATTGAACAGCAAGCAAATTAAGGTTCAATAGGAAATTTAACATAACAAGGTATGTTCTCTAAGTTTTCATTTATATCACCTGTAAAGGTTATGCTTCTATATCAAAACTGAACCACAGTAGAATAACCAGTTTAATTAAAGTATTTCATTAAATAAAATCCAACATTATTTTTATGATTGTAACTGCTGTAATAAATATATATTCTCCCAATTTTAATTTAAGTATTGTGAGTAAAAGAAAATGGATGCTTTATATATCAGTAGTAATAAAAATCTGATGTAGACCAATAAGACAATGAATCAGAAATTTTTCAATATTTATTCTTAATCTGCAGCATAAATAAAATTTTTATTCTGTTAGTGAACTCGTATTATTTTATTTGATTTCGCCTGTCTCCTTTATAATTCGCAATTTATATATTTAATCTTGGTTCATATGTCTGCCATTGTTTTGATGAGTAATTCAATGGGGTAATCCTCACCTTACCACATTCTCTTTCTCCTTATCTGTCATTTTCTCTAACTTACAATGTTGTTCTCTTTCTCTCACTCTTTCTCTATAAAAATATATATATATATATATGTCTTTGTCAATATAAACTAAACATTGCATAAGCTAGCAGATGCAATTCCATAAAAGGATTTTATTTTACATTATTTGATTCCTATTAAATCCTATTAAATAACTGAATATATATAATCAAGGTTGCGGTCTTGATATAAAACCTGATCCATTAATTACTTACATATGTCGGTATAAACTAAGAATTGTATAGTGTAGAAAGGCAATTCATCCAGACCGGTTTCGTCCTATTGGGAGACTCATCATGTACTGGCCAGAATTTGCCGCGGACAGGACTCGAACCTGGCACGTCTGCTTCGGAATCTGGTGCTCTAACCACTGAGCCATACAATTCTTAGTTTATACTGACATGTAAGTAATTAATGTGTCAGGTGTTTATATCAAGACCGCAACCTTGATTATATTAATTGTTATCACCACCTGCGCAACCAATGTTCGTTTAATTATATAGTGAATATATATTTCATAATTTAGCGATCAACCATTGCGCCTCACAAACCGCGCACTGTATGCCATTTTTAGCTGTGCAACAACTTATGTTTAGGCAGAAATGGATGCCAAATAAACTCAGAATTTTGGAAAGACTCAACAAAAACATATTTTATGTATAAATAATATTGCATTAAATTCAAAGTTTGGATAGCGCAGCGGAATAAATGTTACATGTTCAAGCCTCGTACTGGAAAGTTCTCGCGAGTACTTGATAAGTAACCTATATGGACGACACTGATCCACTGGATAAATTGCATTTGCTACTGAATGCACTATTTAGTTTCTACTCAGATAATTTGTGCTAGCTAACCCTGCCAGTTTAATGTAAGTTATATACCTACGTGTGTGTGTATGCGCGTGTGTTCAATAGACATTTAAGTTATTAATTTGATCGCATGCTTTCCCAAGAATTAGCGTTAAAAACTGTCTTACGAAGAATAATTAGAAAATAAAATCATACAAGTGTGAATTTGACGGCTAAATTTGCTTCTAATCCAATTAATTTATGTAGTTTCTAATCCTGGGAATTATGTAGCATGTAACTCTGATGAGGTTATTATAAATTAAGTTACGAAAAGTTTTAACGAATTTGTAAAAAAGTATACAATTTTATGAGAACTTTAGTCTTTTTTAAATATACAATTTCCATAAATAACTTAAATTTAAATATATAATATTTGTAAATATACAATTTTCGTAAATAAAATAAATTGAAATTCATTTGTTATTTGATACGACATAATCTTATGGGTTAACTTCTCATATACAATTATGGCATGTGTACAGGAAACTACACCTGTCTTTGTTGACTTGGGCATGATAATTACTAAATGCATTATTGCTAATAAAATTGAATTTATTGTAGTCCGTAACAAATCCGAATAGTAAACTATTACACATGCTCGTTTATCAATTGCAACTTTGTGCACGTTTTTATTTTCAGACAGGCTAAAATCTATTAAATATCCAATTTAGGGAATATTTTATATGATCAAATACGCAATAGGTTTGACACGTATTATGCGCGTCTAGTATGTATGCAACGCAATCGCCAACGCGATTAGGCAATTTACTAATGCTGAAATCGAATTACACTTCGTTTAATCTAGAAATTAGCTTATTGCCAGTGACGAAACTTCTGACGCATAAACATTTGTTGTGAAGTTGGCACCAAGAGAACAAAACATGCAAAGACAAAAAAAACATATAAAACGCTCCAACAAACGCAGTAACATGTCCTACAAATTAAATTAGACTAAATTAACTCGCTTTTACTAGAATGTCGTTATATTAGCTTGCGTTGATGAAATTGCGCTTCTTATTTGTGCAAAAGTCTTCAGTTATTTATTTCACAGATTTATCATAGCGTTGTAATTTTGAGATTACTGTGTTTATTAAAATAGCTGAATTAAAATATAACTGCTTCCATATATATATATATATATATATATATATATATATATATATATATATATAATAAAATTTTACTTAACATGCTGCAATATTAATTACGCGTTTAAATAAACAAGTGTTTCGTCCTTTCTTAACCGTATCATATAATAGAACGATGGAGAATAGACAACAATACATGAAACATATAAAGTGTGAAATTATTTTCTTACATACCAGTAATTAAGCTCTTTGAGACGAAATAATTGAGCAACGTGAATTGTCAAAGATTCATTAAAAGTTTAAAAACCCGAACCAATTATGTAATTCATTTTGCACATATTTTCCTTGTCCGTTTGATCATCTATGAAATTTATTCCTAGATGTTGACGTCGACTCGAAATTTATGTCTTCTTGTGCCGAGTTGATATAAAATATTATGGCTAATATATTATTTTTTTGCGCATCTCGTAACAAATTAGTTCAATTATAACCAGAAGGATAAACGCAGGTAAGCTTGAACGGAAGGTATACTCTCATGTGCACATTAATTTCGTGCTTACCAGTGAATCATCAGGAATAGCTGCTATTACGTCTTATACCATATTTAAATTAGATGATTAATGTTGGAAATTTTATGGAACAATTTCCTATAACAATGTGTTAACGGGCAGTAGCTTGTGCCAAATTCATATAAAGTCTTCGGCAATACTACTTCAAAGCCGACTCACTATATATAATACATTTACCGAGCCTGTAAATGGTACCAACTCTAGGTTCGGTGTGTCAGAACCTGATATCAATACTATGGTTGTCGAATATGTACGTGGAACCAACACTTTGGTTGCTCAGTCGGTGCATGGTACCAGAACTGTGGATTTCAAGGTATGCTAAAGTTCACCAAAATTGAGAATTATAGCTACTTCTGAACACCTGTTTCTCCAACAAATCAATAAACTCTGACCTTGATAGATATGAGTTACAACTTTACGCGGCAATCATGACATCAATATATTAAATATATAACGGCTGGATCCTGTACGTTGAGAAGTCTTTGTTGTCTGTGTAAGCGGAAAAGGGCGTTTTGAAATAGGGCATTGTTTAATTCTTCGTCCGATAGTTTGTAGACTGAGTTGAAAAATGTCCGTAATATTCTTATCTTTAAATGTTAGCCACCGCATTTTAAAGATAACTCAAAACGTAATGAAGAAATAAAATTTGTTGTGATTGCTTGTCCTATTGATAAGAAACCAGTGTATATTCACTTACAATAAAAATGTGAATCAGGCAATGATGTGCACAAGAAATATATTTTATTTGATTCAACTCCTAACATTCAAATGTAAAAGTTTTTATACGTATATATAAATTTGTAATCAGTATCGTATTCTAAGAACTTTTTGTAGAACGTAGAATCTTCAATCATTAAATTATGTTTATATATAAAATGTGTTTTATAAATTTCTTTTTAAACGTTTTTAAAAAGGCGAAAGGCGCCCTACGTGAAGCAATCATGACAATTTTTTCGGAATTTAAATAAACTAATTTAAATTTCTTCGCGCAGTGGCCTTGTCATATCGTCCAAATTTATTTTGTAAACGAATGTGTAATAAAAGGTCTTTGCAGATAACACGTATAATCAAAAATTAATCAGCCTATCCAAAGATCATCTCAAAAACGTAAAGTAAACGGGAGCATTAGTATAGAACATATTACATAATCAACCGTATAGAATGTGTGATAGAGAACTGTGATTTGTTGTAAAAAATATGTTGAAATTAATTATATTTTGGATTATGATATAGTTCGCAGATGACTTCATTCTCTGTAGAATTTAATTAATCTCAAACTATATACTTTTTTTTGTCTATATGGAATGAATTTTGAATGAAGATGAAATGGCTCGCTAATAATAAGAAAAAAGATTTTAATTTAATTAAACATGGTAAAGGAAGTTTCGCTGATAATTTTTGCTTACCAATAAATTAGATTTTTAGGCGTTCATTTTTGCTTTCTACGGATGATTTGGTTGTGTTAGACGGCTCTGTTTTGCTTGAGCTGACTTTAAACGAGAAAATCCTGAAAATGTTTGAGATTTAAAGACCTACATGAAATTTTTGTCCACGCAACATATATTTTCCGGTAATTTCTACAGCGATATTGACAGATAATTATAACTTACGTAAATTAAACAAGAAAAATCTGGCTTTAAGTGTACTATTCCACCTCCAAACTACATGATTCCATTACCGTTGACATTAAATCATTGTTTTAAAAAGATTACGGTTTGACACGAACTTTCATTAAAAACAAGTAGGGTCGTCTATGGAAAATCTCTTTTGAATATTTACAAACAATAGGGGATAAGTTTTGCATAAAAGCAAATAGATAATAATACAATTCATTAAATCAAGTTTACGAGCTTGAAGTAAGCACCACTTCCATTGTATTTAACTACTTGTTAGAAAACATATCAAAACTACCGCTAGCCGCACGCACTGTCGCGTTTCGACCTTCTGGGATCATCATTAGATTACGACGGCAAACTGATTAGCTAGAATCAAACCGCATTGCATATATATGGAAATCAAAATTAGATATTTGTATCTCACCAGTCTCGCATACATTGAACTTGACTGTAAATTTTGGTTGCATGAAAATAAATAGATTATACTACAATTATTTAAATCAAGTTGGCGTATATATGCAGTGCGTTTTGATCCTCACAAGTCAGTGTACCGTCATAATCTGATACTGATTATGGAAGATCGAACGTCACGTCGATGCGACAATGTGGATTTTTCTATGTTGTCTGACGATTGGTTTTTACTTCAAGCTCGCTAGTTTGATTTAAATATAATTATACACATTGTTCAGGCGAATCCATAAGCCTTTAATTAATTAAAAAGAAGTTTATAATTAAATGCCAATTGTAAGAATTATTTTTTATATAAGAATATACACAAAAAAGAAACCTGAATGACGATGCGCATCGTTTTATTCACCAGTGTGAATTACAAAATTCACTTTGTCCTTGTGCTCAAACGATTTAAGAGCAGACTTTATAATATCATATAAGAAAATTATATTAAGACAGTTGCTATTAGGAATTTCTTATGCAGCCTGCGTGTTTAAATAAATCGATGTTCAAATAGGATTTTTAATATGAATGATGCCATCTAAATTTATGCAAAGTCGAAATTTCCCCAGTTTGACCATCACTGTATTTGACATTATGCAGTCAGTACTTTTAACATATGATGCAAAATAAAAATTAACTTGTCATTTGTATTAGAAATAATTTTGCATAAACAATCTGTGGATTTTGTAAATTCGGTCATAAATTAGTAATGAAATATGTACTTGTAGTGTGTCATTACATTATAAATCCTACTTAAACACTGTATTCAGTTCCAAATCATCGAGATTTACTGCCGCTAAATGATAATAACTTTAGCTATATTAGTTGAGGTAACAAAATTTGCCAGAATAGACATTCATGTCCTATCACGGGAACTGACCAGAAATTGGTTTATTGTTTTATTTCATTTTAAGTAGCGATTCTCCTTTGAATAATGAAAAATTGAATCTTGCATCTAATGATACAGATGGCGATTTTGATTTAGCACACAGATTACTGTATTTATAAAAATCATATCTATTCATTTTGTGGACTAAATCATTCATTTTATTTATAAAGCTTCATTTTTCATCGTCATAAGCACGCACGTTAGTGCACAGTTGAAATACGTCATAATAATAAATATCATTTTGTTCTATCTAATAACTAGTGTTCCTCATACAGAATAATTCAAAATATATATCGCACAATGATGTTGTTAAAGGATTACTAATTGCACTACTAATTGTTGTCTTATGATGCTTAACAGAGATTTGAGCATCAATTTTAAGCATATAAATTGAGAACTACTTTAAATAAAGGCATATCGTTATCATGAAACAGATTAATGAAGGACAGCCAGAGCTCTTTCCATTTAGCTAGGTCTCAAATCCAATGAAACAATTGATACTCCATATAGTCAACTCAAATCAGGTGTGTATTAAGTTGGATTACATTCAAACACTAGGTAATACAAAACAAATACATCGAAATGTACACATTCAAGGTCCAAACACGCATAGATACACTCTCACTCTCTTTCTCTCTCTCACACGCAAAAATTGAGTACACATTTTTTGTTAAAGTAACTACGGAAAACGAATGTTGGAACTGGCTTCTACCAAATTACGCATTTGATTCTAATTTTTTGAAAGACACTGCTAAATTCATTTTATTGTTTATTTACTTTTTTAAACATTGTCATCGTTTTCTTTTTAGTCATGTGTAATTAGTTCAAAATATTCTTGGATTCGTTTCTAATAATCGGTCGAACCTACAAAGCTAGCGAAATGAGCTGTCGATTGCACGAGCTTTCCAGATATTTCCTGCTTATCAGGTGCTTTGGTGTAAAATAACCAACAGCTTTTAAAATTAATCCGTGTACTCACTGAGTTTTTAATTCGTTAAGTAAATATTTAGAAAGCCGAGTTCCATTTGATAGACAAATAACACATTCACTGTCTTCGTAGGCTGTGGTTTCACTGCTTCTTTTGCTCATTCTTAATCTTTGAGCCATTAAAATCTTAAGGTAACTTGATTTCAGATAGAATTAATTTGAGTAGCGCTAAATATTGGTATTAAAATTTATCCTAACAGATTTGGTTTATTATGTAGGAACAATTTTGTATTATCTTTATATTTATGGGAAATTATGATTGCATTTTGATAACAGATGTGCGGTCCAATCCACGCGTGATTTTATTTCTGAAATACATTCTTCCTGTCTTAATACCATTAAAGGCAGTACTTTACTATGAGGAATACATGAAGGAAATTAAACAGAATATTATTCTCCGCTATATATGTAATTAGAAGCTTTATATTTATTTCTTAATTCCAATAGTGATTATAAAATTTTCATCAAATTACCTAAGATATTAAGGGCAGAGTTATTAAATATATGTTGAAATTATACTGTTGTCGTATATAAAATCTTTATCAAGGCTATTATAATAAATAAGGGAATACCAAACGTCATCCCTGTGCAGTGCGTGGAGTATTACCAACGAAACTTAAAATGAACTATGTTAGAGCAAATGTTTGGGAGAATGAAATGGTGGGTTTTCAATTTTCGATGAGTTTATGGAAACGTAGATAAAGTTTTTCACAGAGAGTGGAGGCTTTTGACCGGATTTTCTAACGCCGAAAGATTACATGCGTTCATTCTTTGCATTGGGAAATTATATGTTGCTTACAAAATCAAGGAATTCGCGATCATATTTATTTCAAATTTTAATTTTTATTTTGTGAGTGATCCTTTCGGTATCAATGCAGCTTATTTTAAATATGCTAAGTATAGGCACAGTTGATTTTAGTGGTGGGAAATTGTTCGTTTTGACTTAACTGGGTGCCTTAGGTAAACCAATTATTCCGGACCCGCAGGTATTAATGAGTTTTAATTCTTTAAAACAGCATTCGATATTATTATTCTCATCATAAAATATTTCATGCGTTTTTCTACTGATTGTCTCGGGGAACTCTTTTATGAGAAGCCATATTGGTATCTCAGCAGTCTCTTACCTGTCTTTATTAACATGTCACGATTTGAATTTCCTTTCATTACCGAAAATATTGTTTATTTAAAATTTTAAGTTACTGTTCTCATAAGAGCATCAAATTTACCGCTATTTGGCATTAACATTTGAATTTTCAAATGCTTAATTAATTCTCTTATGCATTCCGTGTTCTCTCTGTTATTTTGTTTGTTTGCTTCTTTATTCAAATTTCCCATAGCCTAAACAATGTTTTACCTTTAGTGAATGCTATAATCGTCTGATGTAATATCGACAAATGCAACCTCCAAATCGGCTTTTGTCTTTTTTAGTCGTTATTTTTAGTTTTTTTGAAATATGCAGATTTTACGAATAAACGATAAGAATTATTCCTTTGTGTGTTATCGAATTAAACTCGCATAGTACAATTCAGTATTGTCTTGTAGATGCAAATATAGAGTTATTCGTTATAAAATAATCATTTGTGCATTTTCTTATTATGTATGTCAACGACTTACATAACCAGACGATACAAAGCACTATTAAATTCTGCCTGACCCTATGAATGAGGAAAACTTATATGAGGTTAAAACGCGCAAATTTAGTTGGCCACGTTGACGGTTATTAGGTTCTTTAGTTCAACTGAATTAATTAATAAACATCTTAACGTATTAATTTAACCACGGCTGAGAACTTCATATAAACGCCTGATTCATTATTTACATAAATTTGTCAGTATTTACTAAGCATTGCATAGTGTAGAAGAGGAAATTCATCCAGTAGATCGTTTTTGTCCTTATTGGGAACTCATCACATACTGACCAGAATTTGCCGTGGACAGGGCTCGAACCTGATTACGTCTGCTTCGGAATTTGTTGCTCAAACCACTGAGCAACCTTGCCGCTCACTATACATAATTTTTAGGTATATTCTAAGTAATGTTTTCGGTTTGCTTTTCCCTTAGGTGGAGTCTATATGACATCCATTTAGACCTAAATTTACAAAAAGGACAAAACCGGTCAACTAGATGAATTGTCTTTTCTACACTATATAATATTTGTTTATAATGACAAATGTACGTATATAATGAGTCATTTGTTTATATCAAGATCGCAACCTTGATATAAGTCATTTCTATCTCCACGCATGCAACCAAATTTCATTTAATTATATAAATCTTAACATTTTCTTAATTTAAAAGGTGAACGCTAAACGACAAAGTCCACAAAGCTACCATAAAATTAGTTATTGATTGTATGTTAGGTGTTTCGCACCTAGTAACAAATTAGTTAAAATATGATTAGAAGGATAAACCAAGAACACCATGAACGGAAAGTATAAGCTCGTGCACATTCGTTTCGTGCTTACTGGCGACTCATCTGTAGAAGCCGGTATTACGCCCTTTACCAACTATATATTTGAGAGGAATGTGGGAATATAGGACGGTACAATCCCCTATACGAATGTGTAAACTTGCGGTTGTGAAACAAACTTCATATAAAGTCTTACCAATGCGACTTCAAAGCCAAATCACTATATATAACATATATATGAACTTGCTAAGGGTACCAACAACATGGCTATTGTGTCAGTACCTGATACCAAATGAACATATTATTAATGTATAAATTGAAGTGCCAAAAAGGAAAAAAATGTAAACATAGAGACATTTAAACATTTTTATATTCGTTTTTGCCTTTCAATTTATATATAAATTCATGTGTATTTGTAGACACTTGAGAAGAATATGAGTAAGAAACTCTTCTAGTATCTGATAAAATTTCTTTAATTTTTTGTGCATGGAAAGTGTACCATGAATATATATAAGTAGTAGAAGTGAAATAAATTTAGCCATAAGGAGAAGATTTTGCGAAATAGCTACGCATATTTTGAGCAATTTGTTATATATTGACTGATTTAAATGAAAATTATACGCATTTATTGTGTAGATAGGAGCATATTTTTGCCTAATCGATCTAAATTTTTAAGCCCATTTCCATAAAATGGCTCATTATTTTTGTCTTTGAATAGCTTAAAAGCAAAATAAGAGACAATTTTGTAAATCTTTATAGTCCTCAATTATATCACAAACAAAAATCAAATTAAAGAAAAATTTTTTAAATGACAACACATTTAAACGTCAAGTATCCGTCAGAAAATAGACGACGTTCTCTCTTAAAAAGTGAAATAGCTAATTTTGTAAAAACGTACACACACGCACATTAAATCGAATAACGAAATTAAACAATGTCCAGTTTCAAATACAAACATTTTATAATCGAATTTTTTTCATGAGATGGACAATAAAGAGCGTCCCAAATGTGTATTCAAAAAATATTGGCGTAAGAAATCAATTACTTGCATACGGTTAAATATTTATATATTTAAACATTTATTATTCTAAACAAATGATAAATAAATACTGTGAATATTTTTTTTAAATTGCTAATAATATCAGAAAGATTATAAGATAAGCCTTTGGATTTCAAAGGCATATTAGAATGTTATACTAAGTATTGCTTAAATTAAAATAAACCACGTAAACGGAAGGGGAAATTGCAAATATATTTTAAAGGCTTAGTAACTGTAGTAAAATCAACTGTAAACAAATTAACAATATATTTATGTTATCCTTCAGAACAATATTTACACTCACCTGATTATTAAAGCATATCGTGTCAAATCATGACGGACAGTGTAATTGTATTAGTGAGTAAATCGATTACGAAATACGCTAAAATGCAATTTCAAGGAAGAATAAGTTAAAATATTATTTGTTTTTAATTTGCTATTAATCATTTATATTATAAATACTAAATTTATTTATTTAGAAAGTAAACGCTTTCGGTCAATATGGAGCATAAAATTCAGTTAAGTATTTGCACCGAAAAAATTTTCTAACAATATATTTGTGGATTTACCAATAAATAATGAACTGTTCATTTACGATTTTATATATATATATATGTCATGTGAGTGGTTTAAACTTTGAGTGGGTGAGTAATTATTCATTTCTCCCAAAGTTATTTCTTATTGTTGTGTGGTATATCCGATTTTATTTTTTTCAAGAGTATGATCAATTTTAATTAAAATTAGCAGACCAGTTATTTGCACAATTATCTTTGCTAGTTTAAATATTTAGATACAGAGTTCCTAGAGTATGCGTAGTTTGTTTCATTTATACTTCCTCGTGTTGTTGTCAAGCCGGTAGTCATTCTTTCATTCGTAGTTGAACTGATTATTATCATATATATATATATATATATATATATATATATATATATATATATATATATATATAAATTTATGTATATACATACGTACAAAAAATAAGATCCTTACAGGATATGATAAAATACTGTCGTTGCAAACAAAACATTGCATAAAACTACAAATTTAACTAATTTATTAGGCTAATTAACTCAATATTAATCACCGTTTATTTGGCCAAGGATCAACACAGAGACATTTATTATTATGTCATGCCTCATGCTCTACACCCCAGAAACCACCCATAAAATAAAATTCTAATGTGTATACTAACAACAATACAGAACTTGTGTGTAGTTTTATTGTGCTTTCTATGTTATTGTTTGTGTGACTATTACAAAACTTTGAGAATAACCTCTAGAACAAGAAGTGGAAACCAAAGCACAACGATTTGCTAAAATAGACACATAAATTTATGTACTCTAGTTTTTTTTTATTCAAAATAGCCATATATACATTGATAACACTATTTTCTTGTGTTTACTTTGTGTCCAGTATTTTTGAGCCTGGAACAAGTTACAATAATAAGCTGGAAATTGGATTATTAAGATCATTACGACTTATATAATCTCATAAAAATAAAATTTCGTTTCAAGATCAGTTTATGTCGATAAAGATTAATTAAAAAACATAATTTATCAACCAGAATCCTCTCTTCATTTTGAACAAATCAAAAATAGCCATTAATGCCGCTGACAGGATCTGAGCTCGGGACCTATTTATCCAATGCCTGGCATCTCATAACCTATGTCACAAAATCCGCGTGAAGCATGCAATTTTGCAATATTATAATGAAATATATAATTGCGCTTGCACACGAATCTGATGAATACACGGGCGTATCACTTTAGATAGGAAGTTTAAACCGTCCTCCTGAATTGTGTCATCAAACACAATCACCATGCCACCAGGTAATTAGCTTTAATGTCAGAATTTATTATATAAATGTTGAAAGTATAAATTTAATAATGTGTAAGATAGATAATTTAATAGTTAGACTGGTTTCGTCTTTGTAGGATACTCATCATGTAGTTACCAGAATTGTTGCCATGCGGATTTCAACCGGAATGTATTTGTTTCAGAGTCCAACAATTTAATCACTATAAAGCATAAGTTTTATAATTGCTGGGATTTTCAGTTGTATACCACTTTATTATGTTTGATCACTTATTTCTAAATATATGCCTATCACAGGGGTTCATCTAAATCACAGGCTGTCAGAAACATTAATTGGTATGAAATTAAAATTTCATGCAATATATGGCTTTCGGGGCATATGGGAAGAGTTTCTACACTTTACATTAATTCATCCCATGTCAGGTCCACGATCACAGCAATCGTGGTTACTTTCGAACTGTAATCAAATGGGAGGAAACCAGATCTCTCTCATTGTTTCTCCATTATAATTTACTTTAATATCAATTTCCAAGCTGACTAATACTCTCCTCATCAAGGCGAACCGGGTTTACTAGATATAAATATGTGTTGATAGCGATTTCCACAAATATTGATAAGTGCAAACTGCATGCAATTCGTGGCAACCTTGATTGTTATATTGTTATTTAACACCAAATAAACCTGAATTAGATCACCGCCTGCAGCAATTTCAGCTACATTAATGAATTTTTATGAGGTAGGAAACCAAGGTACAAAATGACTTATATTTGCCATCTAACAAAATATTAAGATTCTCTAGAAAATATGTAATAATTTCAGTTTTATACATTAATATATATAATTTTAGTTGAGAAATAAATTATATGCGGAATTTTATATTTTGTTATAAAGCCGATATTTAGACACTGAACTTAAAATATTTCATTTTCTTTTCGCCGTTACTTTATATAGTCAAACGCTAGTCGATTCGCACACACCATTCAACAGCTTATATTCAAATCATTTACGAACATGTTTTGTGTATTAAACTGAGAATTAACAATTTTTCTTAGACAGTTTCCGCAGTGCGTAATTATTTTCTGTTTAGGCTCTGAGAAACACCCGGAAATCAATTCGTTTTTCACTGTAATTTTTATAAACAATTAGTCAGATTTTGGGAAAAAGTTCTTGTCTATGCCAGTTGTTTGTTGTCTAACAAATATACAATTAAACAAACATTGGTTGCGCGGGCGGTGATAACAATTACTGTAATCAAGGTTGCGATATTGATATAAGCACCTGACCCATTAAGTACATATATTTTTCAGTATAAACTAAGAATTGTAAAGGACAGAAAAGGAAATTTATCTAGTAGACCGGTTTCGTCCTTATTTCGAACACATCACGAACTGGCAAGAATTTGCCGCGAACAGGGCGCCAATCTGGGCATATCTACATTGACATCAAGCTTAATTAGCAATAAGTTAAATCATGAACGAATTTCGTTTGTTTATTTGGCTGAGGATAAAGGCCTTTGCATAAAACAGCTTCTGCTGTTCAACTATGGCGGAACCACTCTCTTCCATGCAAGATGCGTTTAGTCTAAAATACTCGGACTAATTTCACTAGTCTATCTGCTAGTCCGGCCTACATACCACATTTAATAGCCATGGCATTTGTATATTTTAACAAAGGCGGACAGTTCATTTACAAGAAGCTTGTCCTTTATATGCTTCTGAAACAGATTTTAACAGTAATTGATTGCGCGGGTGGTGGTAACAATTGTTTAAATCAATTTTGCGAGCTTGAAGTAAACAATAATCCAATTGTATTCAACCAGTCGTCAAACAACATAACAAAATACCGCCAGCCGCAACGCACTGACGCGTTTCGACCTTCCATGTTCAACATCAGAGTACGACGGAAAACTGACTATCGAGGATCAAACCGCATTGAATATATATAAGGAAATCAAATTCAGATATGCGGCTCTCACATCTAGCAGTCTCGCATACATTAAACTTGACTGGAAATTTCGGCTGCACAATTTCCATGCAGTCACGAGCATTAATTGTTTGCAGCTTTTGCCACATATACATATATAGGCAATAAAATTCAACAATAATTGATTGCGCAGCCGACATTTTTAGTCAAGTTTAATGTATGCGAGATTGCAAGATGTGGGATCCGCATATATAACTTTGATTTACATATATATTCAATGCGGTTGGATCCTAGTTAGTCAGTTTGCCGTCGTACATTGATGACGATCATGGAAGATCGAAACGCGTCAGTGCGATGCGGCTGGCAATAGTTGTGTTATGTTGTTCGACGACTGGTTAAATACAATGGGATTGGTGTTTCATTCAAGCTCGCAATCTTGATATAAATAATTCCTAAACAGCCTGTTTGTTGCATGAGCAGTAAAAACTAAGACTTATATAGTGTAGAAAAGGCAATTTATCCACTAGACAGGTTTCGTCCTTACTATCCAGAATTTGCCACTGACAGGGCTCCAACCTAGGCACATCTACTTCGAAATCAAATTTAAAAAACTATAAGTAAAGCCCTGTACACAGAATATTATTTTAGTTTAAAAAACAAGGCCTCAGATAATAGCAATTTATCGTAGAAGCATATCATTTAATTATTATAAAACAGGCAGAATTTCAGACTGGTGATATCGATAGGATTGAAAGTTAAGAGCCCTTTTCAGAGGATAGTTGTATTAAAAGTTTAGTTAATGATCGTACTGAAAACCCTAATAGCACAGAATAAAATGAATCAAGCGACACGCATGCGGTGGAGTGGCTCAGTGGTTCGAGAAACAGATTCCGAAGCAGACGTGCTCAGGTTTGTGCACTGTCCGCGGCCAATTCTGGACAGTACGTGATAAGTTCCCAATAATGACGAAACCGGTCTACTGGATGAATTCCCTTCATAAAATTATTCAATTCTTAGTTTATACTGATAAATATTTGTACATAATGGGATAGGTGTTTATATCAAGATTGCAACCTTTATTAATTTTTACCAACGACCGCGCAACCAATTTTCATTTAATTGATGCAGATTGTCCAATTAAATGATTGTAAAAATATACCTCGTATTTTCTGGAGGAATGTGCCTAGTTGAAATTATTTTATTGGTTTGGTTTTATTAATCCAATGTAAAGGACCTTTATAGGCCTAAGCTTTAGCAAATAGAAATTAATAGACGTATTAAATAAGCGATGAAAATCATAGTATAATGGAGATGGTATAAAATATTTCAAGTCGAAACTATTTTTCGTAAGTGTAGCGATATCCAACGTGCTGTGTTTACAATTTCGATATTAAAATTAACTCTTTTAGATGCAATAATTAGAAAATTAATTTATACATATATTATACTTTCAATTAAGAAAGTATTAGGTTTAAGCTGATTTTATTACAAATTTCGACAAGCTTACTTGATTTGGTCAGTTTTAAAATATCGCCTCAATATATATTTTTTGTACCTTGTTTAAGCAAAGAAAAATAAACTGTGGAGTTAATGACATTTGTATAAATATACATTGTAGCTGTATTTTCAGAAATGCAATTAGAAATTTGCAAACGAAAAATAAAGATTGGTATTTGACATTTTGTCTGGGCAACAAGTTTAATTCTATTACAAATATGAATTAAAAACTGTACAAATTTGTTCTCTAGATTTTTAAAAACAGTAATTGTGTGCGCTTAACAGACAAATGGAGGCCTAAAATTTAGTTTGCGGTGTAAAAATGAAAATTTAAATTTCTTTGTATTTTACTTAGACTCGTGTAAATATGCATGGGTTTATATTGACACGAGTTTCTTATAGTTATAGACGCATCAGAACAGGCCATGCATACTTATTTAATAAAATACAATTTTCATAATAGTGCAACGATTTTTGGGCTTTAAATGCTGATTATCTGCACCGTGATGTCATAATTGAGGAAATAAGTGATTCGATTCATGTTTTTAAGATTTTTGTCGTATTCACTTAATATCCTATGATAGTTCAAGCCAGTCTATCTGTTTAATTTTCGACGGCATTGCTAATAATGCGATATATTTAAGGAGGACAACTTTTTCTAACTTTATCTAAATTAATTTTGATACCATCTCTGCAATCGGTGCTACTAAAATAAATTTAAATGGTTAATTTTTAAAGTTTAGACGTTAATACTTATGTAGATGGACATAACTTGAAATATATAGGATTTTCATATTTTAGAAAGCAGATCTGTTGTTCTTAATCTAAAAAGTATACTTTTTATGACAGTGGTGTTAAAGTTCTATTTTAATTATTAATTCGTCAGTTTACAGGAATGTCACAAAATTTAGTAAACATAATTAGAGCAGAAAAATCGGTAACTGTACCTATAAACCGAAGGAAAATTCATGTGCTTTATCTCGCTTATTTAGTTATCAATTTTATTCATAAACAGGATTGAAAATAAAATCTTTTTTTCGCATTCTGTATTATCGCTTATCTGATATGGCGTGAAATCAAGTTTCCACGTTTTATTTTTAAATCTACGTAATGATATCCGTTATACATTATACACAATGTCGTCATTTAAATATTTATTCTTGACATTTATGAACAATTTTAATGAATAAAACAGACAATTTTTTCCTGTAGTGGCTGTAGAATTTATAAAAACTACATTTTAAATCATGCAGTGATTTTTAAAATTATTCTCATACAGTTTAGCAATGTTATGACATTGCTTTTTTCCGATTACAGTGTAAATTGAAATTTGACAACCTTACCATATTAGAGTAGGACTGTTTAGGAAGGACTATATATGGTATCAGAAAAGTATAATTTAAAATACTGACATTTCGGTATTTTTTAATCCAATTGCAAAACATCTTTGGGCATTACATCAAAAGAATCAAATTTTTATGAATCTGTAAACACATTCATATTATATATTTAGCTTCGTCGATCGAAGACGTAAATAAAAAGCTTCGGCAATACTGTCGTGTTTCAAATTTCCAAAGTCAACGTCATGCATTGTGGTTTGCTTCTCGATTCTAAATTTCCAGTCATGTTTTGATGAACATGTGGCGCACTGTAGTTGTGCTATTTTCTGCGACTGATGTCATACAATGAGATTATGGATTCTATCAATCATAGAAACTTAATTATAATGTACTTTGGCAATTCGCAAATTTTTGAGGTTTATGCTGCAAAACACACTTAAAAATTCTGGTTTAGAGTAATGTTTATGGAAAATTATTCTTCGCTGTTCGTGAACTAATATTAACTGGTCGAGCAGGGCCAAATTTTAAATGGCCTTGAATTTACTGATTTTCTAGTCATGGACGATTCATCCATCAATAAAGTTCTGAGTTTTAACATATTTAGAAGCAGATAGTTCCCATATATAATTTCTGAAATTGTATTTGCCGCGAGCAGAAAATTTGTTAGCACCTCATAGTATGAGAAACTATCAAAAATGTTAGGTTAGCTCATTTATATTTTATGTGATACACGTAAAATTATTTAAGAAAATGTTTCCTTTGATTACCTGTTGCGCGTCCGCCTGTGCTGTTTCATTATTGCGGCATGATTGAAAAGCCAAAATATCACAGGATTTCCAACAGAGTTGAGTGTTGCAAATTGCTGAAATAAATAAGAAGTACAAAAGTTTTATTGTTATCGTGATTTGTATATATATATATATATATATATATATATATATATTAATAAATCTTATTTCTGCCAGTATCTGCAGCCATTATTCGTTAGTATATTCGTTCATCCAATCCC
This sequence comes from Eudiplozoon nipponicum, assembly GCA_029291075.1. NCBI lineage: Eukaryota > Metazoa > Platyhelminthes > Monogenea > Mazocraeidea > Diplozoidae > Eudiplozoon > Eudiplozoon nipponicum. The sequence continues at coordinate 65,810 of JAQBSW010000897.1, read as the reverse complement.
AACTGTACATTTGTCGTAACAAATCAAAGACAAACATAATGAAGAGGGGATTGGTTACAACAAATGTACAATTTGGATTGGATGAACGAATATATATAAATACCTTTTAATATAGATTAAGCATAACATAAGTTTGCAAATGCAATTTATCTAGTGGACCGGTACTGACCTAAATGGGCACTCATCAAATTCTTGCCAGCATTTTCGCGATCGGGATACGAACCGGAGCACATTTTCTTCAGATTTTGGAAACTCTTTCATTCACTAATTAAGTCATGTACTACCTGGGGTTTTCAATTTTATACCAACTTATCTTTTTGGAAAATTTAACGAGTACCGGCTGAATTCCAATAATATTGAAATCGGACTACTTGAAGAATCTATATAATTTTAACTTTATACTGGAAAAATATTTATAATTAAAATTATGCCACGATAATCCAATTCAATTTCAATTCCCCAGATGACATGTTGTCTGTTACATGAAGCCAAATCGGTATTTCAGCACTTAAAATTTTGTGCTAGAAGCAAGGTCAAATAGGATCCATATGAAGGAAAGACCGATTAATAAACATAAGTAAAGATATAAATGGAAATAACAGGTGTTGCTTTGCTTTTGTTGCGAAGTGCCGAATTTACGAAACTTGTAAGGCTGCTCCGCTGCACAAGTCTAGTTCGCGAAGATTGTGGCAAGAATTTGATGTGTGCCTCATAGGGTCGGTTTACTGGAGAAATTGCATTTGCTATACTATGCAAAGTTTAATTTATATCAACAATACATATGTAATAAAATTCATCCATGAAATCATATTGCAATATAGTTTCCAGAGTTTTCATGTTGCGTGTTCGATAATGTGGCAAATGCACGTTGATCAATTGACATTTCAGATTAAAAATGATTCTAAATAGACATCCTGAAAGCAAAACTGACCAAGAAGCATAAGTTGGCATGTAACAGAAAATTTCAAATAATAAGCAGCTTGTGTTGCGCAATAGATGGATGGAAAAGTGACACAAACGCGCACCGATTCAAGCATCGGCTACGCTTTTAATAACGTCAGAATAAAGAAGAAAACGTTCTACTGGATAAATTGAACTTTTATTTTTTGAGATTTTAATTTATACTAACAACGTATTCAGATTAAAATCCCTGCCATGATATTTTAATTCAGTGTGCATATATATATATATTGGGTCAAAGTATAATAGAAAGTTTGAATGCACATGCTTTTCAGAGTAAATTCATGGTAAATTATAGAAATTTTTATTCATTCCCGTAGCACATGGATCCGTGCATTGTACGCGATTTTCTGTTTTATGTCTGGTGCATTTTATTCGTATGAGCTGTAGGTTATACTTTCAATCTAAATTTCCCACAATCCTGCGTTGGTCTTTCATTATTGAATAAATAATTTTAAGTTGGTATAAAACTAAAATAAGATTTTTGTAGATCATAACTATTTTATCTACGTAGGATGACGATTTTATTGTTTTACAGTTAATTATATTTGCTGCCATATTTTTAACATATCGCGAATAGAAATATCTGTTTAATTTATGAAGATTGCCAACTGCGTACTTGGCGTGTTTTCCTATTATTAGAATGTGTTTAATTAGAACCGATTAGTCAGATGGTACGGTTTGACAAGTGTGTAACTGGTTTTAATTTGGCCTACATACGTTCTGTTTTGCAAGCACGATATATTACAAAACAAATATTTTTAGAAGGAAAACTACAATTTTCGTTATAAATCTAATTTCACATCCATGTTTGAGAGGATGATTTGGTTTATTAAATTATCATGTAAATGTTCAGATATGATAATCAATGTATTTAGGTGAAAAATACACAATGGCAAGTACAGAATAGCAAAAGAACAAACAGTCATGAATAAAAATTTGTAAAAATGACCATTTCTGATTCTACTATAGTCAAGGTTGCAAACTTGATATAAACCCCTGATTTATTATGTACATATATTTGTCAGTAAAAACTAAAATTTGTATACTGTAAAAAGGTAATTTATCCAGTAGACCGGCTTTATCCTTATTGGAAACTCATCACGTACTGGCCAGAATTTGCCGAAGACAGGGCTCGAACATGGGCATTGGAATTTTAATAGTAAAACATGGATAAATATTGCACTATTAACAATAAAATATTGTACATTGATGTTTTATTTTATCTGCATACAGATTTTAAACTTTGTAATGAGTAGTAAACATGTTTTCTTTTTCGAAAACAAAACAATACGAGATTGAAAATTCAGTGATTGCAACCTAGGTTTCAAACAAACTGAAAAACTTTTTTTATCAGTTTACTTCTCATTTCACTCTAAAAAATTTTCGCATTAATTATCAATACTAGAAATTTAAATAATGAAGTTTTAAATATATCTATAAACAATTAAAAATCATTAAATTCTTCTTAAAAAATGTAGATTAGACATATCATTCAAATTATACAAACGGGTTTGTGAACATTTCGTATTTAAAATTCTTTTTAGTAGATTTGCATGGCACTTTACTTTTATACCTATTCAAAGTATTTAAAAATACATAAAAATAGAAATCACAGTTAATAATTTTAAATGTATTGCACAAAATTAAAAAATTCTTTTTCATAAAAAGATATTCTCTGCTTTAGAGATAGGTCGTAAAAAGCGTCATTGCTATTATTTGGTGGTTTGATTGTTTATTAAAAAATGAAAAATGCGTGCCCCATAAATTTTAGTTAAATTGTTTTTGGGAATATTGCTTCTACAATCAAATTAATAGCGTATTTATTTGATTGCTTGCCGTGTTTATTTTTAGCTGAAAGATAATATCCTGGATATATTATAATTTAGTTTTCAAAGTTAAGTTTTATGTTGTTCAAATCAAGTAAAGCTTACCTTATAACATATATGCAGGAACATACTTTTATGAAAAGCAAAATTTTATTGAAATACGCGTAGTGGCTTAACAAATTTAAAAATATTATGAAAATGCATGTTCACGCAATAAATAAAGTTTCGTTATATTGATTCGATATTTGATTTGTAATAAACATAAAAAGTGCGGACTTAATTAAAAAAATGCCTAAAGAAAGTAATATTTTTGTAAACAGGCAAATATATTTATTACAAAGATCTGTAAGATATAGAAGATACAATTCCGCAAAAATTGTGAAAATATGATAAGGACGAAAAATTGAAACAATATTCGCAAAAAATAGTCTGTGTAATTTAAATTAAATCTTATAAATAATCAACTTTAGATTTTAAGAACTAACTTTTTCATTTCGAAACGTTCACATTTCATGACGAGGAATGAGGAATTTTAACCTCTCTATAAATGGCGCATTTGCTTATGAATTAATCACAGAGCAACTATATGTGCTCAAATAAAAACATTTTATTTATCATTAAGCATCCACAAATGCAAAAACAAATAGCAACAAATACAGAAACGAGAACGGCAAAACTGAATTTTTTGGTATGAAATGATGAAGAGGTAATTCACTGGGCGCAGCAATCTTAGTAACATATGTAGTATTAAATATGAACAAAATAAGATTTAATTTCGAATTACTTTATAAATAGTATGCAACATTTCTTTAATATCATTTATATATAGTGATTTGCAGTCTAATAACAGGATTATGATTGTATGTATACTGTTAGTATAAACTAAACATTGAAACAAACAGACAAGGCATTTCGTTCAGTAGATCGTTCTTCTATTATTGGGAAGTCTCCGAGTATTGATCAGAATTTGCCGCGCACGATATGTCGTAATACTAGAGATATCATACAATTCGGAAAGAATTTTTGATTTCATGTCTAATAGCAGGATATTTGTAATATGAAATTTACCGTGTAGACTAGACACTGATTCAAGTGTCACAAGCGATTCGTTCAGTAGATTGTTTTCTTCCGTTTTGGGAAGTGTTCAATTAATTTTCACAATTTGCCGCGCACGGTCTGTCATTATGTAACAGACATCATGCCATTCGGAATGTAATTCTTATTTAAATTCTAAAGGCAGGATTTACCTTATATAATTTTTTTTCAATGTAAAGTAAACTCTGCTCCTGGTGTATATGGCAAATCGTTCAGTAGCTCGCTTCCTTCCACGAGTTTTCATTATGAAACAGATTTCATGTCATTTCAGAAATTTAATTGGTTTGAATTGTAATAGTAGGATTTGGCTTGTATGAATTTTTCAGCGTAATCTAACCATTGCGTTTGGGTCAAATGCAATATGTTCAGTAGTTCGCTTTCTTCCATATTGGAATTTTCTTCAAATATTGCCAAGAATTTACCGTGTGGAGTATGACTTTATGTATAAGACATCATGCCATTCTGGAAGTTATAATGAATTGAAGAGTGATAGCAGGATTTTGACTATATTAATTTTTCATTATAAACAAAATACTGCAAATGGTGTCACAAACAATTCGTTCAGTAGATCGCCTTCTTCCATACTGGAACTTCTTCTAGTATTGTCCAGAATTTGCCGAGCACTGTCTGTCATTGTGCACCAGACAACATCACCTTCGGGAAATGATATTAATTTCAATTCTAATAGCGATATTTTGCTTATATCAATTGTTCAGTATAAACTAAACATTAAAAGTGGTATGCACGGCAATTTTTTCAGCAGATGTCTTCCTTCTATATTGGGAATTTTTCAAATATTGTCCAAAATTTTCGTGCACGATCTGCCATTATGCATCAAACATCATGCCATCCTGGAAATAAAATTTTCAATTAAAGTATAATAGCAGCACTTTAAATATATGAATTTTTTTAGAATAAACTAAACGTTGCATCTGGTATCACAGGAAATTCATCCAGTATTTACCTGATCTGAATTTTGACTAACGCAATAAATATTCCAGTAGTTTTCTTTCTTCAACAAAATATTTCGGCTGCCTTTATCGGCAACCTTTTTGAGTTGGTCCTCACCAGTTTCACAAAACTATCTAATGAAGCAAGCGCGATATTTGCTCTGAACATATTATTTATACATAAAACTGATCTATCCCTAGATAGCCGTGTTTCACCTGTGTGTGTGCATTTCCGTAACTGTTATTCTCATCAAACTAAGTGAGACTAGAGTGGCTGAATAAGAATTTCAATACGTTCAATAGATTGTTTGGGAATTTTTCAAGCATTGTCCAGAATTTGATACGCACGATCTGTCAAAGTAACCCAGAAACCTTGCCAGTCGGGATTTAATTTTGATTCAAAGTCTAACTGCAGGATTTTACTTATACGAATCTTTCATTATAAAATAGACATTGCTCCAGTCGTCCGAGGTAATGCGTTGAGTTGATAGCTTTCTTCTATAATGGGATTTTTTCAAATATTGCCCACGGTCTGTCATTATTTAACAGATTTTATTCTATTTGTAAAATAATATTGAACTGAAGTCTAATAGCAGGATTTTGACAATAATATTTTTTTGGAATAAATTTAACGTTGCATCTGATGTTACAAACAATTCGTTCAATATATCGTTTTCTTTTAGGCTGAGAATTCAGGAAATATTTTCCAGAAATTGATGCGCACTTTGAGTCATATTGCAATATAAATCTTTTCATTCGTGAAATGATATTGATTTGAAATTCAATAGCATGGTAATGCTTATAAGAATTTAACATTTTCTACTAAACATTGAATCTAGTGTCAAAGTCAATTTGTACAGAATATTGTTTTCTAACATATTTGTAATTTTTAAGCATTTTCTAGAATTTGCCGCGCACGTTGAGTCATTTTGAAATAGAAAATTTGCCATTCGCAATATAGTATTGTTATAACTCTAAAAGCCATAACTTACTATTTCAATTTTTCAGTGTAAACCAAACGTTAAATCTTTCCTCACAGACAGTTTTTTCAGTAAAATCTTTTCTTCCATATTTGAAAATTTTCAAGAATTTTCCAGAATTTGAAACAAACGGTCTGTATTATGTAACGGAAATCTAGTCTGTCGTGAATAAATATTGATTTGAAGTCGAATAGAAGGATTTGGATTATATGAATGTTTCTTGATAAATTTAAATTTGCATTTGATGTCAGACAATTCGTTCATTAGATCGTTTTATACCATATTGGGCAATTTTAAAGTATTGACCAGAGTTTTCCTTGTACGGTTTCTCATAGTGCAACAGATATTTTGCCATTCGGGAATCAATATTTATTTGAAACCTTATAGCAGGATTTTGCTTATAAGAATTTTTAAATATGAACTAAATATTGAATCTGGTATCACGCACGTTTCGTGCGATAAAGGGTTTTCTTCCATATTTGCTTCATTTGTTTCGTGAAATGCATCTGATGAAGATCTACGGTAAAGTAGATCGAAATATTATGAAAAAAGAAATTTACTGGAACAATGAAAGCTGCGTTAGTCAAAACACAGATCAGGTAATTCCTCAAGTATTGTCGAGAATTTTTCGCGCACAGTCTGCCATTGTACAATATAATTCTAGCCATTTTGGATATAATATTCGTTTGAAGTCCTATAACAAGATTATGTTTATAAGAAATTTTCAATGTAAAATAAGCGTTCCATCTGCTTTCACAGACAATTTTTTCAGTAGATAATTTTATTGCATATTGGGAATACATCAATTAATGTCAAGAATTTGCAGCGCATGTTCAGTCATTGCGCATCCGAAACTTTGCTATTCGGGAAATAATATCCAATTGAAATCCAATTGCAAGATAATGCTTATACGATTTTTCAGTGTAATTTAAAAGTTGCATCTGTTTTCACTGAAATTTTGTTCAGTAGATCGTTTTCTCTCATATTTGAAATTATTTAAATATTGTCAAGAATTTGACGCGAACCGTTATTCATTGTGTATCAGAAACCTAGGCGTTCGGTAAATAATATTGATTTGAAATATAATATCGGGATTTTGCTAAATTCAATATTTCATTATAAACTTAACATTGAATCTGGTGTCACGAACAATTGGTCCAGTAAATGGTTTTATTCCATATTGGGAATTCTTCAAGTATTAACGGAAATTTGCCGCGGACTGTCTGTCACTGTGCAATAGAAATCTTGCCCTTTGGGAAATAATAATCATATGATTTTGCTTATATCTGTTCTTCATTAGATACTAAATAATGCATCTGATGTCACAGATAATTCGTCCAGGGGACCGTCTTATTTTATGTTGGGAATTCATCAATTATTTTCATGAATTTGCCGTACACTTTGAGTCATTGTATAACAAAAATATTGATATTCGTGAAGTGATATTGATTTGAAAACGAATAACTAGACAATTCTTATATCAATATTTCATTATTAATTAAACATTGAATATGGTGTCACAAACAATTTGTTCATTTATTGTTTTATTCCAAATTGCGATTTCATAAAATATAATCAAGAAATTGCCGCACACTTTGAATCATTGTACCTCGGAAATCTTGCCGTTCCGGAGATAATATTGATTTGAAATCCACTAGCAAGATAATACTTATACAAATTTTTCAGTGTAAACTAATCATTGCATCTGTCGTCGCAGACAATTCGTTCATTAGATCGTTTTCTTCTATACGTGGAATTCTTCAATTATTTTCAAGAACTTATCGCGCACGGTCTGTAATTTTGCAACAGAATCCTTGGCATTCAGGAAATAATTTTGGCTTGAAGTCTAATAACAAGATTTTGATTTTATGTATTTTTTAATAAAAACTAAATATTTCATTTGGTGTCAAAGGCAAGTCATTCAGTAGATCACTTTCTTCCATATTGGATTTTATTCAAGAAATATTCAGAATTTGCAATGCACGTTTTTTCATTAAGCAACAGACATCATTTCATTCGTGAAGTAATATTAATTTCATGTGCATAAGGAGAATTTTGCCTATATGAATTTTTCTTTGTAAACCAAATATTGCATCTGGTTTCAAAGCCTATTCGTTCAGAAGATAGCTTTCTTCCCTATTGGGATATCTTCAAGTACATTCCAGAATGTCTTGCTCGGAATAAGTACTCGTTTATAGATGTTTTTTTGTTTCAGATTCTGTTTTCTGCTAGACCCGTGCCGCGTACTTTAAGAAATATGAAATAATATACCAAATTACGTATTTCGGTCGTCCTTCTCTTCACGCGGACCCTGTCTGGAATCTCTTAATACCTGAATTTCTAAGTAATCATTCCGATCTGTTAGTATATATCTCAACTTATTAGAATATTGTTTGATGGAATCATCAAGGCCACTGCTGTTGTTAGGAACTTTATTATTTTAAAAGCCGAATTATAAACATTAACAGAACTTAAAAACCACCGATAATTCTAATATTGTTTAAAAAATGTACTGCTGTAATTAATTTTTAATATAAAATAAAATCAACATTTTATTTAATTCCTTGTCCCTTGAGTTTATGATTCCCATTCTACATATATATATACTTGGATTAATTAAATGCACTAATAGCTATTCTGAATTCAAGAATTATGGCAGGAATCAAGATTATTTTACTTATATAACCTAAACTGAACGCCGGGTTTGCTGTTAGAGGTAATAATATACTATTTTAAAATTAATTTAACATAAAATTAGATAATTTATGCATCAATTGGACTCACAGCATGGAGGAGGATTTGTTTATTTATGAATCCAATGATTAGGAGTTTGGTTGTTGCTTTTTGCTTGACCGGCTTCAAGTCCTGAGGGCTCAGTTTAATCAACTCGCATGATCATAAGGATAATATACACATTCCAAACATTATTGTAGTACGACACAGAATTACTTGAACATCTTTGAACGAATATTGGTCATATTAAATTACAAGTCTTAAATTTCTTTTCTGTTTAAAACTGACAACTGATAGTAAAAGATTTCCGTAAATTATTAAAAAATGTTAGTGGATTTTAAATTTAGATATTGCCCATCTTTTTCTTTTTAAATTATAAAATAATTAACCAGCTAATAGCAATGGCCAGGACCTACCCTTCTACAAAACGCTTAACGGTGATCTTCCTTTATATCCGGGCCAATTTGTCGTTTAAATTAAAAGTAACGCCATTTAATTATGGGCTCTGTGCAGATGGTAAAAGCTTTTGATACAGTGTAGGACTGAAAGGAAAAATTTAAAATATAATTTCCTCTAATTCAGTTTAAACTACAGATACGAAAGAAAAGGATACCAACCATTTCAAAAAACGCTGTAATATATAAATTGTCTGACGTTCAATAATGCCCGGTATAATTGTTTCATTATTAAATTTTTATCAACAGTATTTAATACTCTTATTAATATTGACAAGAACTTTGTAGATTTATACCAATAATACACAGGTAAATCAAATGAACGTTACTATGATATATATTCCAAAACTATATAAAATTAATAAGGTAAGAAATGATTTCTTTACACTTGACCTAATTATGAAATACAAGATACTGTATATGCATAGAAAACGCAGGTTTTCTGATGCGCAGTGTGGGATCTTATTGATATGTTATTAGAAGTCAGGTAAGACCTGCACGCGTGGGATTACACCTTCTTCATTTTGCTTTTGTCATATTTTTACAGTCCTGCATGAGCTAACATTTAAGTAGATATGTAGCACATAATATATTACAGAAATCGCTAGAATCTAAGCGAAGCACAATTATGATTTAAAGGTGTTTACCTTCTTTCGAACTAGAGGATAAATTATAAAATAAGTATATCTATAATCGTACGGGCAACGTAAGGTTGAATTTGTAAAATTAAATTATTTTTTGATACGAATATTAGAGAAAAATTTTCGCACTAAATGATAATCAAGTTTAGTGTTAAACATTGCCATCAAATCTTGCTTTAAAATGACCCCCATTTATCAGTTTAAACAACAATAATGTAATAGCTTATTTTCAGAAAAATGCATTAAGATACTGATTGTGGCGAAAACCAAAATCATATAGAAAGTGTATTAGGTGCTGTGCACTTAGTAACAAATTAAGTGAAATATAACAAGAAGGATAATCAAAGAACAACATGAAAGGAATGTATAACCTCATGCACATTTGATACGTGCTTACTGGCGACCCATTTGTAGAAGCCGGCATTACGCCATTTAAGCCAGTATATATTTGTGTGAAAAATGTGGGAAAATAAGAAAGTACAATCTCGTATACGAATGTGTAAACTTCCAGTATTTACGTCTTCAACAATGCTACTTCAAATCCAACTCACTTTATATGATATATGTACAAAGACTGCAAATGGTACAAACACTATGGCTATAGTGTCAGTACCTGAAACCAACTATATGGTACCGAAAATGTACATAGTGCCAACACTATGGTTACGTAGTCGGTACATATTACTAACGCTATGGATGTCAATTTATGCTAAAGTTCATCAAAATAGGTAATTATTAATATTTCTGAATAACTATTGTTACAGAAAATCCGTTAACTCTGGCCTTGATCGATATCAGTTATCAAATTTTGGGGTTATCATGATATCATTCAATTAAATATATAAGAGTTAGATACTGTTTGTAGCGGAGAACAAATATATATGCAATTGCGTATTAGTTGTTGCGCACCATATCACAAATTAGTTCAAATAAGACAAGATATAGAAATAAAAGACAGCATAAACAGAATGTATAATCTCATACACATTCGTTTCGTACTTACTAGTGACTCATCACTAGGATCCGGAATTACGTCTTTTATCCACTATATATTTCGGTGAGAAATGTGGGAAAATAAAACGGTACAGTCTCTTATACGAATGTGTAAACATGCAGTAGCAGAGCTGACTTCATATACTGTCTTCGAAAATGCGAATCCAAAGCCCCTTCATTATATATAATATATACACCAAGCCCAAAAATAGTATAAACTCTATGGCTATTATGTCATTACCTGATACCAACACAATGATTACCGAATTGGTACATGGTACCAATACTATGTTTACTGTTTCGGTACTTGGTTCCAACACACTGGATTTGAATGTAAGTTTATAAGTGCATGAGATAATACGTTTCGTTCATGCTGTCCCTGGTTTATACTCGTGGTCATATTTGAACTACTTTGTTACCAGGTGCCAACAACTAATGCACAGTTGTATATATATTAGCTCTCCGCCACATACTATATCTAACTGTTATATATTTAATTCAACGATGACATTATTACCACGAAATTTTATAACTGATATCGATCAATTCCAGAGTGTATGAATTTCCTGGAGCAACAGGTGTTCAGAAATGTTTGTATTTCTCAAGTTTGGTCAAATTTAGAATATATTGAAATTAATTGCATTGGTACCATTTACCGACTCGGCAAACATAGTGTTGGTATCATGCACCATTTCGGCAACCATAGTGGTGGTATCAGGTATTGATACTATAGCTATAATATTGATACTCTTTACAGGCTTGGTATTCATCTGATATATAATGAGTTGGCTTTGAGCTCGCATTTCCAAAATATTTATATGAGTTTAGCTTTACTACTGCAGATTTTCCCATTTTTATAAGAGATTGTATCGCCTTACTTTCTCAAATTTCTCACCCACATGTATGATGGGTAAAGGGCGTACTACCGGCTTCTACTGATGAGTCGCCAGTAAGCACGAAAGAAATATGCATGAGATTATTCCTTTCGTTCATGTTGTCTTTGGTTTATCCTTCTGGTCATATTTGAACTAATTTGTTACTAGGTGAGCTATACTTTCAAATGCGTAACCTGCTATGAAAAATATGGATAAGATGTACCATAAACCCCGTAATTTAAAGTTTAATATAAACCAATAAAATGTTTCTTTTTAATTAAAAGTGAAATATTTAGCACATAAGTTCTGGTAGAAATGTTACCAATTTAATAATATAAAGTTTAACAATTCAATTCTTACCTGCATTATCGGTGAATATTTACGTATATTTCGCGGTATATATTTGTATGTATCCAACAAGTTCCAGAATATGTACGGGCTCCAACACAATACGTAAACTGAAAAATAGAACAATATTATAAGTACTTCAATATTACTTTGCTTTTATTTAACATATGGAAGCATATGTATGGAATGGAAAATTACAAATCTAAAAAATCGGCTACTAAATAAGTGAATAAATTCTCCAAGTGTACACAGATAATGCAGCTTTTCTGAAGCTTAATAACAAAACAAATGTATTGCTGTTATATCGCAATTTAGAGTGAAAAGTTATATTTATGTTTAATTCACAAAAAACAATGTTCATCAGACAACTCAGTTTACAATGTAAGTGTAACTGTTTTTCTTACAACTATGAGTTTAATGTGTACACCTATCAAACAAAACAGATAATGAATAACAGTTTCAGGATTGATAAGGGACATTATTTTTTTTAAAAGGCAGTGTTATTCTGTTATCATATTGCGGTCTAAAACAAAGTCTTAACTCTATTTTATCTTGATCTACTAAATAAATTAATGCTGCAACTTAAGAGTTTCCATTTAAATGTAAAACTGCATTCGAACAGTTAATAAATGCCGGCAAATTGAAGCAAATATGAATAAAATGAAGAAAAAATTTTTAATATGGATTTACCTCTAAATTGTTTCATATTTAGGCATTTTCAAGTATCTCTTGTGACTTCTTAAAGCATAATTTAATGCGTTAAATAAATTATTTTATTAATGGCACGAACAGCGTTATGATCTTGATGCAAAACAGGTGTTGGCACCTATAATTTTAATTAAAACTGGAAAATACTTTGTACATAGGTGAATAGTATTACTAAAAATCTTTCTAGTCCAAAGAAAGTCTAAGCAGCACCATTTTCTCTAAAACAAAGAAAATTGGCAGGTAACATCTTCTAATGTTCTAAAATGTCTAAACCAAATATACAGTTCAGGTGGTGTGCTTTATCCTATCCTACTGATAATTAGTCGGTGAAAATGAAACGCACGTTAAAATGATATATTTCCATTTTTTCATGTTGACTTTGGTGCATACATCTGGTCCTATATGAATTATTTTGTTACTAGATACGTAGTACCAAATTCAAAAAAAATATAATTTATTCTAAAGAAAATATATATCTATTTGAAGAGATTATCTGTTAGCCAGAATTAAAATTGAATGAAATAACTTTTTAATTTTATGGTAAGCTTAGAAACCCATGGGGGATTATTCTATATTACATTTAAATATTAGCAAAAAATAATTAGATGCAAAAGACTCACATTCAGAGCCACACAAAAAGGTACAGCGAATCAACACTGAAATAAGATATGCAATTGACAGTAACTTCACTATTACAGCACAATCATGATACCTTGTGCATCCTACTGAATAAATCGAAGCTGTTCAGAGTCATTTCATTGCGAAGCGTTGGCGGTGTTGTTAACAAATTTACTAACTGACGGACACCTCCACAAATTTATTGATGCAAACGACAATTATCCACACGAACATAATATCAAATATTTTGCACTCATTTAATAGACATTATGCAATAGTTCGAGATTTAAGGGGCATAAACTATCTACAATTTTTACTCGATATATTAAAGAAAACGTAACTCTTCGTACGCATTATAGAGATTTAATTTTTTATTTAAAATAAATGACTGCCAAATAAATTATACCTAATATGTTCTTTCTAATTAAATGGCTCAATATTATTTATATCTATCAACGAATTATATTTTCAGTAAATAGAAGAAAATTTCCGCAACAGCCGAATAAATTATTCAAAAAAATCAACCTCCAAACCAGGTGTAATTTCAGGTGTTCGTTGTCCCAAAAATGACTAGGAGTTGCGAATATTGTAAGCAGTTATTTGCGGCATTTACTCCTAGCATTGAAATAAAAAATGAAAGCCGAGCAGGAGTTTAGTATAAATTAATGTAAATTTGGGATGAGTCGGCGTTTGCAATTTTGGCTTGTTGTTTCATGCTGCATAACTTTTACATATATTACAATTTTATATAATAGCTTAGCCACATTTATTAAATAAAGTACGAGATATTTCATTTTAATAAAAATTTCTTTTAAGAAGTATTTCTTAAAAGAAATTGCGATGTGTTGTAATCATTTGAGCTAATACTACATTTGACGGCTGCGGGTCAATTCATAGTATTCGTAGGTCAGTAAAATCTAGTTTACTTTATATTTCCAGGTGCAAAGCTTGTTTTTTTTATTTCATTGATGTGTTCTAACTGGTCCCGTTACACTGGAGTCGTCCTTACATTGCTTGTCCGTAAATGTTATTTGGAAATAATTCGTAAAATCTAGGTTCCATAACATATTTGGAATGCTTTAGATTGACAGCTCCAGTAAGCACCCATCAATCAATTAAAAAACAAATAGTGAACCTGTAAATGTTTAAAAAAATCAAGATTTTACCAACCTACGTGTGTTATCAATTGCCCCGCCAACTTCAATTGGTATTATATAAACCTTGTGAAAACTAGAATTAAATCCGGAAATGCATTTCTCAATTTACATCATTAGAGCACAAAAAACTAAAGAAAAAATAATAAACGAATTGTATCTACCTACGTGCATGGGTGGCGTTGACTTAAGAAACATGGTTTTTTGCTAAATATCATAGATCATAGTATTTTTTGTGTATTTTATAAAACGAGAAATTTTGTTGCATGAAAAATTCTCCTCTTTGCGGAATTGGCTTTTATTTGTATTTTATCGCATATTGGAGTTGAGTAAATGCATCGATATTATGAATTTGAGTGTAAAAAAATCAGTGATAAAATTGAAAAATTATACTAGAAGTATATACATACTACTGTCATGTATGCTGTCCTGATATTATAAACAAGTTTCGTTTATAATTGGTGTATAAATTCATTAGGCAGAAATTTAAATGTGAAACGTATTCGATTTTGTATCTTGAAAATGTCTTGAAAAGTTCTTTTATCTAAAAATTAATCGTAAATAATATAAATATAATGTACGTAGAATTTTTAGAGGGATGTTTAGTCATCGTTAACACGAAAATACAATTAAAGAAATGAGCCGAAAAAGTCCGATAATTGTGTTATTTTAAAAATTTTCTAAAATAGAAATTAGAAAATATTTTGCTTTTTTAATAGTCCCACATTATGAAAAAATAACTCGAATTTCAATTAGACTGTTGGAAATTCAATTTTTGCTCGAAAAGAGAAATATAACGTAAAGCTTTGAACGATTTTTCAGACGCAAGTCAAGTAGTAGCAATTCATATTTTGATTTATATAATATGTTTACAATAAGGCTTTTCGTTTTGCAACCGCCTTTGGCTAGAAAGGCTTTTAAGCTTCATACAAAATTAAATGATCCTTCACGTATGACACTTATTATCATCAAATCGTTAAAAAAACATCATTTGCCTTTGTGTGAATTATTCCGCTGCAAAATAAGAAATGTAACCATTAAATTATTAAAAATTGAAGTCTTTCATCTTCATTTTAATTGTTTGCAGAGAACATCAATTTTGTTCTTCGATTGCTATATCTCAGCATTCAGAATTTATATATTTGGAAAGCGAGTTCACGAAGCTCTCGGCCTTGTTTTATTATCGTTTAGACCATCTGTCCAAATTCCAACATATGCCCTGTGATGTGTGAAGCTGGGTTTTTACCTATATCCAAAGTCAAATCTGCCTTGACTTGCTTTCCGAAGTCTAAACGAAACGTTTTAACATTCATCATTTTCGTGAAATGCGAACCACGCTCTTTCAGATACAGATTTTTCACCATACATGCTTCTTATTATTTTGTGTCTTTCATTGCATATAATAGATATATTTGTTCTGAGGATTTAAAGACAATTTACCAAAACAACAGAGGCATTCTTTTTTATGAAAGATAGCAAATTCGTAAACTATGTCGAAAACCAAGCGTGGAGTATCCTTCTTTATTTTACTCTATAGATAATCAGACTCACAATGTAAATTATAGGTGGTAAAATCAATAATTTTTGTTTAAAATGTTAAAAAAGTATCATCACAAAATTTTTGAAATAAAAAACCGCTCTCTAACAAGTACAATTGTTTGGTGCTACTAATCTCTGTTGAAATTTTAGTCAGGAAGAAATTATACTAATGAAGATAAACGATGCTCTAGGCAGGTATGTGAGACTTTAGTTCACACTAAAAGTTTGTGTCCAGGAAGCCTTTAGGGGGTTACATAGAAAAAAATTACGCTGGCAGATTTATGAAAAGATTAGTTACACTGATGAAATCAAATGAACATTGGTTGCGCGGGCTGTGATAACAATTAATTAAATCAAGTTCGTAATCGTGAAATAAACACCTGTCCCATTATGCACATACTGAGCCACCCTACTATATTGGCTCACTGGTTAGAGGAACAGATATCTAGTCAGACGTGCACAGGTTCGATTCCTGTCCGCAGCAAATTCAGGACAATATGTGATGTGTTCCCAATAAGTACAAAACCAATCTACTGAATGAGTTGCCTTTTCTACAATTCTTAGTTTACACTGACAAAATTATGACTCATATTTATATAAGGATCGCAAATTTGATTTAATAAACTAATGAAATCAATTATTTTACTCGAAAAAAACAACAAATCTGTATTTAATTTATCTAAATGAACAACAATGCATTGCGTTGTGGTATGTTTAAATTTACTGAAGTATCACTGGAGCACGGGGTAAATTTATTATGCGGTCAAACTGTAAAGTGGGCCTAGTTCTTTCTTATTATGTGTAACTAAATAAAATAATGAGATCATGATATAATTCTAGTTCGAGAACAGGATCTCAATAAGTCCAAGGATGAATGACGCAAAAATTCAACGCGTATTAAAAAATTTTTGGTAATGCAATAGTTTGATTTGAATATTTCTTTTCAGCAATTAATACTATTTCGTTTATAAAGAATGTTGTCTCTTAGAAGAGTAAATGCTCTCTTGTGCAAGTAAGTTTTTGTAGCGGAAAACTATAATCCCTACTAAATAATGTAATAAATAAAAACAACTTCAACAATTCAAAATATTTTATTTCATTTAGTAGATATATCAATGATAAATAGTGTTTTCAGCTTTAGAGAATAGCTTGCGCTTGGGTGTACTAGTGCTTTCCAAATTTATGAGACAATTACCTTCCTAGGGTTACTGTGTGCGCAGATTCTTGCGAGAGTTTTATTCATATAATTAAACGAAAATTGGTTCGCGGAGGGTGATAACAATTATAATAATCAAGGTTGCGGACTTGATATAAACACCTGACCCGTTAATTACTTACATATGTCAGAATAGACTAAGAATTGTATAGTGTAGAAGAGGCAATTCACCCAGTAGACGGTTTCGTCCGTATTGGGAACTCATCATGTACTGGCCAGAATTTTCCGCGTACAGGGCCAGTACATGATAAGTTCCCAATAAGGACGAAACGGTCTACTGGATGAATTGCCTTTTCTACACTATACAATTCTTAGTTTATTCTGACATATGTAAGTAATTAATGAGAGTTTTATTCTTTTAAATCAATATTTTTATAATAAAAGAGTAGTATAAAATTGCACATCAACTGGTATTTAAGACATCAGGTCCACATCATATGTACGATTATAAAGCTATAACTGATTAGTATGAAATAAATCGTAGATTTTGTACGACAATAGCAAAATGTTTCCATTTTAGGCACAAAGTTTGTACATCATATATGGCGCGTAAGATATGCAAAGTTTTCTTGGAATTTATGAAAATCATTTTGTTACTGGCAGTCATCACAGTCTTCAAGTGCTTCCAGAATGAGCTTGCAGAATTAAAAAAATTCTTATGAAATGCATTTCGAAAAACATGGGCGAGCCTGCTGTAGCTTGCCTACTTTTTTAACAAAAGTTTGAAACATTGCATTCCATAATTTTATATCCACTAAAGAAATTAGTGATGGTCAATTTTGGTGATGTATTTATATATGACAGAATATATAGGAAGTTAGGTTTGTTACAGAACATAAATTGTACGGCCGAAATTGCAGTCAGTAACATTTTTTGTGAGAATTCTAAGTGCAACATTAGCATTTCTGCTTTGATCTTTCTGAATCAGATGTTTTTGGGTTAAGTGGAAGAACATGAAAGGTAATTGGGTCAACATACGTGCGATAGAACATAGATTTACCGTATTTTGTGACAGGTGGAAAAAATTTTAATAAATGATTCTATAAAGCCTGCACTTCTGACTTTGTTAATGAGTCATAGGTGTTTTTGTGGAGTTTCTAGGATTGTGATTGACAGGTAAATAGCGATGGGCATCCAGGAGAATGAATACACCGAATCTAAATTCGTTACCGCCTGTTGGGGCATATCTAAGGATTAAGTAGGCTTCAAAAAAACAATCTGAATGTGCTTTCAATTTTTTTCGCTAAGCCAATCAATTTTGAATGTGGAATTGCCAGAGGGAGAAGAACGATAACAAGGTTGTGTAGAAACTGGGACACAGTTAGAAAAAAACATGAAAGTCACAACATGGTTATGCTCATCAGTTTGGTTATTCAATAGATTTTTAACAAAGATATATTCTCTTCATTTTCATCGTGGTAATAAAGATACTACTGCAGAAAATTCACATTGTATTTGTTTTATTTAGTAAAGATCACATTTAAGCTTATAAAATAATATTTTGAAAATGTTTTATTTTTTTTAAGATCTTACCTAAGATTTTATACGAAATAGTTGAATTATTTAGCGTTACTTTCGCACGTACTTTCAAATGATTACTAGAGGATCTCCAATGAGCTGTTATCATCAAATTATAATACAATGACGTTACACGGCCTGTTGTGGTTTAAGTCACATTCATTACTACAGAATATCGCTTATATTTGAGGTACAAACTGCTGTGACGTTAATTTTTATTGCTTTATAAGTGAATAGATTACAATCCTTTATTAAAGATCATTGAGTCGGTAAGCAAGTTTCTAGTCGTTATCGTAAATACTAATTAAAATGCGTAATTTAGCCTACATGACCTAATAAGTTTTTGGTTTAAATATATATATATATATATATATACCTATATATATATATATATATAATGTCCATTCCTTTTTAATTTAACACAGTATTCTTATAATTAGGAAAACACAAATAACGAAGTGGATAAAGGCCATTTATTTCGTGAATACTAATCATCTCTTATACAATCATACATATTTATACATTTAGGGTTTTCAATTGATTATGCTAGTGGTAACAAATCTGACTCGTTTTTACTGCTGTTTCTTGTTTTGGCTAGTTGGTGAGTGTGTATTTTTGTGTTTGTGTGTATGCGTGTTTGCATGTAAAGGTCATTCTCGCAGTATTGCAAAGTGATGTCTGAGATCTGGTCATTATTGTTTTGATAGCTTGAGAACAACAAGCACCTGGCCTTAATATTCAAAAGTTTCATCAACATGATATTCTTATCGACTGGCCAAGAATAACAAAATTCAACAACAATCTACTAGTATCCAGCCAAGAACAAACAGGCCCTCGACTAGAATCAACAAACGTACAATCGGATTGGCAACAAACCGAAGTGGAAATAACAGAGGCACATACGATGACAGAAGTCTCCAAACAATGTGAGCGTTTAACACTGCAATTCACACTGGCGCTGTTACCATGTGAAAACGACAACTTTGCGCAACAAGGTGAAACGATCAACTATACTGGGAAAAATAGCACTTGTATATGTAACAGTGAACAATGCACACAAATGATTAATTCTCAAGCTATCAAAACAGTAATGACCAGATCTCAGACATCACTTTGCAATACTGCGAGAATGACCTTTACATGCAAACACACATACACACAAACACAAACGCATACACACTCACCAACTAGCCAAAACAAGAAACAGCAGTAAAAACGAGTCAGATTTGTTACCACTAGCATAATCAATTGATAACCCAAAATGTATGAATATGAATGATTGTATAAGAGATGATTAGTATTCACGAAATAAATGGCCTTTATCCACTTTGTTATTTGTGTTTTCCTAATTATAAGAATATATATATATATATATATATATATATATATATATATATATATATATATATAACACAGTATATTTCTTATTAGTAAGATAAAATACACATTAATAACAAAGTGGATGGTGGCCATTTATTTCGAGACTACTAAACATCACCTAACAATCTTTAATTTATACACATCCTTGGTTTTCATTTGATTATGTGAGTGGCAACAAATCTGACTCGGTTTTACTTCTATTTCTTGTTTGGGCTAATAAAGTAAGTTTATTTGCGTATGTGTCTGTGTCTACATATTATTACTATTATTGACACCTGTGTGTATTACATTTGTGTGCCTGTGTGTGCATTTGTGTGAATGTGTGTGCATTTGTGTGCTTGTGTGTGCATTTATATGTCTGTGTGTGCATTTGTATACATTTTGGTGTACACATGTATGTTATATGTGTGTGTGTGCCTGTGTATGCATGTGTATGCCTGTGTGTGCATGTATGTGCCTGTGTGTGCCTGTTTGTGCCTGTGTGTGCATGCGTGTGCCTGTGTGTGCCTGTGTGTGCCTGTGTGTGCCTGTGTGTGCCTGTGTGTGCCTGTGTGTGCCTGTGTGTGCCTGTGTGTGCCTGTGTGTGCCTGTGTGTGCCTTTGTGTGCCTGTGTGTGCCTGTGCGTGCCTGTTTGTGCCTGTGTGTGCCTGTGTGTGCCTGTGTGTGCCTGTGTGTGCCTGTGTGTGCCTGTGTGTGCCTGTGTGTGCCTGTGTGTGCCTGTGTGTGCCTGTGTGCTTGTGTTGGTTTTTCTTGTTTTATTGCAAAGTGATGTCTGAGATCTGTTCATTCTTGTATTATTGCATTGAGAATTAATTAACTATTCGCATTGGTGTCTTAAACGTGTAAAAATAATATTTTTCGTGTGGTCGTCTATCGATATGCCTTTTTCGTCAATTTTGTTGTCTCACCTTAGTAACAGTGCGGAGTGTGCGGTTTACAGTGTTGAATGATCGTATTGTTTTTTAAATTTCTGACGTAGTTAACAATGGTTGTGATACATTACATGTAGCTGTGCTTTCTTCTGCATTTCGTTATCAATCTGATCGAAAGATTGTTGGGTCTGTTCAAGTGGGTGTTTGGTCTTGCCTGGATACTAGTAAATTGATGTTGGGTTTTGTGATTCGTGGCCAATCGATTAAAATATCATGTTAATGAAACGTTTCAATGATTAGTCCTGTCGCTTGTTGTTTTATATAAATAGCTTCATATATATATATATATATATATATATATATATATATATATATATATATATATATATATATATATATATATATAAACGCACAAAAGCGTTCTTCTTTGTCAAACATCATATCAGCTTTTGTTCCAAAGAACGTAGTTTATATCAGCTGCTGTAATTGATATCGGTTGCAGCATATTTTGATTTTATGACAAATTGGTCAAAGGTCGAATTGCATTATTGCGACATAGATGAGTTGTGCACTATGCAAAATGCGATTCATTACAATTGCATCAATATTAGAACCTGTGCTAGCCAACAAAATGTCCTCTATCACGAGCACACGTAGCAATCTTAAAGGCAATTACTAATTAGATATAAGGTACGCATCTTGCTTTCCATAAATTTTTGCTCAGAAAAGCATAAACCAAATTCGCCTTTGTATTTGTCTTTTGGTGAAAAATAATTTTTTTTATTTAGTCTTGAATAATTCATGAGTTCGTAAGGTAATAAAAACGGAAAAATACAACGAAATCCGCATTTACAGAATTAAAAACGCTACGTTTGGTTTGCAAGGAAACACCCAGTTCATTTCCTCAGAAATATATTTTCAACAATAAGAAAGTAATGTAATAATAATAATAATAATAATAATAATAATAATAATAATAATAATAATAATAATAATAATAATAATAATAATAATAATAATAATAATAATAATAAATATTTAAATAATTAAATATATAAATTCTGCGTAAAACAGAGATGTATAATTACACACAAATCACTACAAGCACAATCTTCGGTTCATGCATTGACATAAAATAAGGAGAAGCGGTTCTTATGGAAACCAACTCACCGAAAACAATCACGCATGTCATTTTTACGGTTTTTACTCGAGCTCGCGGAATGTAGCCTCCACCCCCATTAGCACCGCCGCCTGTGCTGATTTTTTTATGCGACTTTTTCGTATTAAAACATTGTCTGTCTAGTAGACCACCGGTTTTCTCGTCAGAGCATTCGAGTTCAATTTCCAAATTGTCTTTATTAGCTATAGGTTTGCCATTTGATGATAGAATAAGAGGTCTACGTACAATAGTTTTGTAGATAATAGGCGCAACCAAGTTGTGGGGATTTGAGAACGAAGCAGACTTTTTACCATGATCCAATGCTTTTTTCCAATTTTCCGTTTCCATCGATGCCACTGTTGTTGTTTTCGAAGACTGCGATGTTGATGCTGGTGTGTTTGTAATAGTTGATGATAGCTTTTTTGGTAATTGTGGTGGTTGATAATGAAAAATTTTGTTTTCATCCCAATTATTTAGGGTATTAGCATCAACTGTCTGATTAAAATGTTGAGTTGGTCCATCGTAATCGGACACTCTGTTTTCTCTTTCAAGTGGGCTTGGTACAAATTCCTCACTCCCATTCAACTTACTTTTCTTACAATCTCCATAGGACGTGCAAAATGATTCTGGTAGTTTGTGTGGTGACATTCTCTCAACTTCCAGTCGGCACATTTTGCAGTTCATCATTGATATCGCGTCTCGATTAAAAAAATTTGAGCCGGTTAAACTCCCTTCTGGGCAGATAAGGTTTGCACAATTTGGCAGAATTCCAGTTTGTTTAGAGGTGGAATAAGCGATGTTCTCTTGAGGTTTGATAGTAAACATGGTCTTCTGCATCATAAAAATCATAGTGTTATTTGAAGGTGGCATCGTAAATGAAATGTCACTCTCATCAATAGGTAATACTTTTGGGTTTTGTGCAACGTCATGATTGCATATGTTAGTCGTGGGAAGCGAGACTGATATTTCCTCCTTCAAGACCGTCGAATTTCTATAAGTTTCAATCATGCAACCAGACGTGAACTCTGTACTCATTTTTGTAGGTTTAATATTCAAAAAGCTAAAGTTGCCTCGGACAGCAGTTGATGAACTGCACTCAATACTTGTATTATGGTTGCTAATGTTGGCAGTTGAACCGCAACTGGAAGGAGTGCAAACAATTGAATTTCTCTTAGCCAAATAATTTTTATGCGGAGAAACGCGTTGAATCGTATTTACATTTGAAAACAATGTTGAAGATAATTTTTTTTCAGCCCAGTTTATATTTTGCCAAGAAGGCAAGGCTTTCTCAATTTTTTCAATATCCAAATTATTTGACTGAATGGGATTATAAATATTGTCATTACAGTCAGCGCAATTGTGATCAATATTATTAATATTATATTCAATACAATGCATATTATTATTCTGGTTTGTATTTTTGTTTTTGTTATATTCCTCTATTATTATTATTATTATTATTATTATTATTATTGTTATATTATATTATTATTATTATTTTTTTTTTTTTTTTTTTTTTTTGTATATTTTGTTATTATTACTGGAAGTTATAATGTTTGTGACAAGAGTAGATGTAGATGTAATAGTGGTGGGAGAAATGTTCGATTCTTCGTGTGTGTTTGTGTTATCATACTCTTGCTGTCCAGCACCATTTTGCAATAACGTAAAATTCACATTTTCTCCCTGCCATTTTTTAAACGAATTCTGAATTAAGTTTGAATTTCCTTTGTCTAATGGTTTCTTCTTCTGAGATGAGTAATTGTCAGCATCGCCAAAGTTCTGGCCAGCTATTTCGCCTTGTTCAGATTCATATTTATATGTTGTTTTCTAAACAAAAACAAATTTAAACATTATATTTTTATAAGACGGGTTCATAAAAAAAATTAAATTAATAGCAATGAAAGTAGCAAAAGAAAATTCGACATTCTATATTATGCGTTTATGCGTAACATATTATTTGCGCTTTAATTGATTGTAAATTTTAAATTCGTTAAATGCACCCAGTTTATTACATCTTTGTTTTTTGGCTATTCATTGATGCTGACAGTATACCAAAGTTTGGCAAATTAAAGAAGAAGTTTTAGCTATCTTTTTATTTTAGATTAGCATTCTGTTAATCGTGCAACGCTGTTAGCATCTTCGGTTCTATTTTTACTCAAATATGTTTGGAACTAAATTGAAGTCTGTCATATCTGAAATAATTGACACAGCCCACGAATCAGTTCACTGCGTTCAAAATTTGGTAAACCTTTGAGTTATTGTAAAGTCGATAACGATTCGTTGTGCAATTGTGTATTAGGTGTTGCCTACCTAGTAACAAATTAGTTCAAATTTTACCAGAATTATATACCAAGGACGGAATGAACGGAATTTATAATCTCAAGTGCATATTTGTTTCGTGCTTACTGGCGACTCATCAGTAGGTGCCGGTATTACCCCTTTTACCCAATATACCGTCCAGTTCCCATATTCCTCGCCAAAATAAATAGTGGGTAAAGGATGTAATACCGGCTCCAACTGATGAGTGGCCAGTACGCACGAAACGAGTGTGCATATGAGATTATACTTTCTGTTCATGCTGACTTTGTTTTATCATTCCAGTACTATTTGAACTAATTTATTACTTTGTGCGCAACACCTAATGCACAATTGCATATATATTAGTTCTCGAAGGCAAACATTATCTAAACAATATCTTCTCCCTTTTTTATTTTAGATAATTAATATATGTGATACTAAGTGTGCTTCCTAGTACTTCCTTTAATGTCAATTTTTTACTGTTATCTTTCAGACATCCAGTTTTACTCGTTTCGGATAACGTTGTTCAATAGTTATTGAAAATTTAAAAAAATAATACTTATGAGAAATTTGTTTTTCTTTACGTTTTATAATGCGTTTCAATATAATGTATTTACTTGTCTCTAGGCTGTTCCGACATATTTGCCTGAAGCTACAACGTTAAATTTCAAGAAGTGATATTCTTTATAACAGAATTATAATTTTATTTTAAGCTTATATTTTCTATTGTTGTATATATATATATATATATATATATATATATTAAGCTTAATAACACAATCATACGTAGACTAAACCGTTCAAATATCCAACATTTCTTCACCAAATATGTAGTCAGCATATAGCGTAGAGCAGGTTCCTAATAATGTGTGGCAGACAGTTTAGTTTGATTGGCTGACAACTATTAGACGGATGTTAATTTCAAGATCGCAAACTTAATTTTTGTTAAATTTTATGACCACACGCACAATCAATGATTCTTTAGTTGTATAATTTGCATATATGTTGAGGAGGCTGTATGGTATTTACACTAGAAATTACAAATGGATAACGGAAATTCGAGCTTTTAAATATTTGCTATGCAATTGCAGACATTTTAACCATTGGACTTGACTTTTCACCTCTAACGAATCTAGCTATTAACTGCCTGGTAGAAGACCTACGTAAGTTAATCTACAGCTTAAGATGTATATTGATAAATAATGTTTGACTTCGACATTAACGGCAGTTTTTAAATAATTTCAGGTAAATTCCACTGTGCTTTTTAATAATTCGTATAGATTAGCTGCACTAATTGTTGGTGTTAAAGCCGCTTTTATCTGCCATGTTGCGTGCGTAAAAACGTCCGTTTTAAAAGAAATGTGTATGTAAATTGCTTTCTGTTTAGATCCATCACATGGACGAAATTATGATTTTCCCATTTAGCAGTTGACATAGTCAACTGCCTAGAACAGCTATTAGAAATTATATAATATTTAGCTTGAATATATCGTCATTTTGTAAATCTCGACTAACCAGTCTATATATTGATGTAAAGAAAACCAAAAAAAAATTAGGGCTATGTAGAATAAGGAGACGTTCATACATTAAAATGCGTCATAGTTAATTTACACTCAACACCTATAAATATTTTTCTTGCTTGTGAAATTCTCGCCACAAATTTATGCTTCTCAAAGTTTAAAATATTGCTAATTTATTTATACTATCACATTAATTAAGTATATTAGAATTAATAACGAGATTGCGAGGTTCTTATAGTATGCTGCACATTTGTTAACGTTTATTTACAATTCGATTTAAAACAGGTTCAAACTGCAGCATTTTTTTACTCTTATTGGAAACCGTCTGATCGTTCGACCTAACTGAGTTAAACGGAAGCATACGCAGGCAAGGTTATAACTAATAAATAATGTAGGCATAACGATTGTCTTACTTGTACAGATGGTGGCAACAATTGCACTGATTAAATGCATTATGTAAGCGTGTATGTGCCAGGTCTTCCTGCTTAAAATGTCAATAGGAACAAAGTTTTCCTTTTAAAAACTCGCTAATTGGAAACATGGTGTCCCTTAATTTTGACACTTATAGATGAAGTTTATGGCAAATAATAAGGAACAATTTCTTGGGTAATCTGGCCCATACAGCATAAGCACTATGGCAGCCTATTTCTATTATAATAGGAATAGGCAATCGTTTTTAGCTGTTTTTTAATCGACAAACATGGTAGCTTTGATTTGAATTCTAGTAGGCGAAGCATAAATAATGTAATTATGTGTCTAGTGGCTATACGGAGCATTTGCTAAGCCAAAGAAACCTAAACATTACAGAGCCAAAACAAAGGCACTTCTCAGACTATTTCAATACAACAGGACACATATTTTAACCCATAAAAATTAAGAGGTAAGAGTTTTATACAAGCATATTTTACAACCAATGTATGCGCGATACACGAGAGCGCGCATTTTTCTTGATAAAAACTACACTGGAAGTCGCAAATAATTTCAATTGGGAAAAAGTTCAAAAGTCAACTCGGACAAGGATTGCTGGCCCGCCATTGCGCAGCCCGCACGAGCAAAAACATCAATTATTTAACAATATATGAATCATCGTATATTAATAAATTACATTTTGATCCATTCAAGCAAAAAAATCATTTGTAGGCGTTGAACAGAATTGGAATTGACAAATGTAAATCGCCGGACAATACCTTATTTCATAATTGCAATTCGTTGATTTCATTTTCTTGATCGGATTTGAGGCAACAAATAAATATAAATTTGGGAAGCAAATAATAAAATTATATTTATTTGATTGGAAAAGTTTTTTTCCAGGATTAGTTGTATGTATAATATAAAAGATCTTATATATATATATATATATATATATATATATATATATATATATATATATAGATATATATATATATATATATATACTAAGATATGTCTTCATTGTAATTTAATTCTTTATATTAGAAAAGTAATTTAAATGGTCATTGACCCTTTGTTTTACATTTGAAACGGTTGTATTTATTAAAAAAATGGTTGAAAGTGGAAAGCGATGCTCTAGGTTCTTTGTAGAAATTGGCAATCGATCGATAGAAAAACATGAAAATAAACCATACTAAAGTAGAAAAATAACAGCACAGACTAATAGGCATTTTTTTAGAATAATCATATTCCATTGCCTTGATTGTAGCAATAATTTCAATTTTAATCTTTTATACTAGACTGATTAGCCTTAATCCTCACGATAATAAACAAATCATGCGCACAGATGCCAAGAGGCTTATCTTAATTGAAATTTATTGTGATACTACGGCATTAAACGTAAATTTCTGCTAAGACCTGAATTTAGAAAAGTAAGTTTTAAACTCATTGTACCATTTCTAAGTGCAAAAAGAAAAGAAATTTTATCCGATTCAAGAACCGTTTCTTTCTCATATATATATATAAAGTGAGTGGCTAAAACAAAATAGAAAAATGTAAACGTCTGAAGAGTGTGAAATTAGGGAACAGCCATTTAATTGCGTGCATGAAATTCAGTTTTAGCTCAATGTCCAAACATACTTCTTTTGCTTGCATAAACCCGGCTGCAATTTGTTTAACCGGATTTATGCAATAGAGGAAGCATGTCTGGGCATTGAGCTTGAGCTAAAATTGATACAGGTAATTTATTACATTTTCCCTTATTTAAATCTCACTCCTCGTTTTCATTTTTCTATTTTGTTTGGCCTTTTAATTAATATATAAAGAGATGTTTATTCGTTAATACGTGAGAAGAATATAAGAAAAAACGGCTCTTGGATCTGGTAAAATTTATTTTTCTTTTTGTACACATAAAGGGTACTATTAATTTTATTAAGGCGTGCATTCACAAGTTGTGTGTTTTAAACGCAAACGCAATCAATCATTCGTCATAAACATTTAAAAATTATGTGGAGAAACATGTAAGTTTAATGTGATTAATTAAATTGTTTAATGAAAACAAGAATTTGTTATTTAAGTTGAAGAAATCTCAATACTTTCTACCAACCTGAAGATTGTGCCAGTTAAAATCGTTGTCAACTGTATAATTACAACTTTGAGTTTGCATTTTTTCTGCAAATACACTGTTACTTGTAATTTTTTTATCGACGTTTACGTTTTTCTCATCAACGTTATTGCGATTGCCATCCAATTTACATTTACACCAAACTACAACTTCGCGTATCGTTCTTCTGCTGTCCAATTTCACACGAATAGATTGAAACAAATTTCCGCCAGTGCATGCTATCAGTCTTCTTGCCGATAGCCAATTGACCAGACCAAAAATGTTTTGTAATCGATTACTAAAATTATGCACCATTTTTGAATCATTTGACAGACAAGTCTTCGAAAATATTCGCCCTCGCGTACCACTGTTCGAGGATGCAAGCAAATTGAGTGGACCGTTTGTTGATGATGACGAAGCCTTGTAAACGCAACCTCGTAGGACAGGCGAAAAAAATGCTTCAGAAATTGTTCTTTTGTTGGGTATCTGATGAACAACTCGAGCAACAATTTTTGATGATCGCCAAATTGCGAACACCATAAGCATGTGACATACTGCGATAAGTAAGGCTGGAGCAAAAAACACAGCTACACTGATTTTAATTACGTACAACTGACATAAATACAAAAAAACAAAGGGCACACATAAATTTAGGCGGATAGTTTGGTATAAAAGCTGCCTTCATTTAGAAAAATTCATATTTTAATAATTATAAATATATGAATATATATCTATAGTATTATACCACATATAAAAAAATCCATCCAGAATACCTAAATTTATATATATATATGTACGCATAAAATATACATTGCCTAATGTAGTAAATATAATTCATGCAATAGATTGTCTTCGTCCTTATTGAGATCATTTCAATAACTGCTCATATCTTTTCGCAAACAAGAAATTTCCTTGTGGATTTGATGGCATTTTTCTTGTGCGGGACAATTGATAGCACTCTTAGGTCGGTAAAATCTTGAATTTTGATCATTTTCAGGTGCTCTGATTATTAGCCTCGATTGATGGGCTTTCACTTGTCCCTGCTTTTTTAAGCGTTCCATCAGCTGATTGTCTGAAAATGACGTTGGAACAAGAATTTCCATTGTTCTTTTCCCAAATTTTGGAGACTTTACTTCCTGTTTCATCTTCAGGGTTGACACAATACGAATAGGAGTAAAGCACAACATTTGCCACAATTTGTGTTTTACTCCTGTGCGTATTGTGTGGACCCTGAAGATGAGACAGGAAATGAAGTTTCCAGAATTTGGGAAAAGAACAATGGAAGATCTTGTTCCAACATCATTTCCAGACAATTAGCTGATGGAAGGCTCAAAAAGGAAGGGACAAGTGAGAACTCATCAATCGAGGCCAATAATCAGAGCACCTGAAAATGATCAAAATTCAAGATTTTACCGACCTAAGAGTGCAATCAATTGTCCCGCACAAGAAAAATGCGATCAAATCCACAACAAGAAGGACAGCACTGCACAAAGAAATTCATCTTTTAAAGAAATTTTCTTGTGAATCCACAGCTCCACTTCTGCCACATACTACACGTACTATTCAGATATATGCCAAATTAGGTTTTCGGTTAGCTCCTTATTCAAGCAAACCCTATATGGCATCTCTTTCAACCTAGAGTTCTACCTAGCTTCCCCGAATCTACAATTAGAGATACTATTATTGTGTTTCCTGTGGGAGTGATATTGAATTTAAGAATTATTAAAGGATTATGATTATATATAAATGTAAGTTTAAACTAAGCATTGCCATAGGTAGCAATTTCAATTCATCCAGGAGAACAGATTCCTCTTTACTAAATAGTCTTTAAATGCTATCCAAAAATACTCCAGTCGAGGATCGAATCAGGGCACATTTTTTGAAAATTATTGAAGATATCTACTACGACGCTTGGATTGCATTGAAATAAATTAGAAGCGATTATGTATAATTGCCATTTGGACAAAAAGTGTGTGTTGCAGTGGGCACAAATAAGTTGTGTAATCTGAAGTGCACATGTGTTTCTTGTTTATAGGCGACTCTTCTTTTAGAGCTGGCACTATACCCTAATCTCATTGTATTTTTAAACAAATGCTGTGGCACTAATGGACAATACAATCTTTTATGCGTATGCATATTGAAACTGTAGTAGATTCGATATCATCTTCAGTAATTTGCAAGGCGCCTTCAAATTTAACTTCCTATATATCATATGTAACGAGTCTGTTAATTGCACAAAACCCATGCTTATGAGAAAAGGCAAAATTTCCAGTACATTTAGAATAATGGCCCTTGTCCACAAGGCCTACTTCAGCGTAAACAAGTTTACAAACTTCTCTCAATTAAACTTGGGAATATTATTGAGCTCCTATTTTACCTTCTTTGATACTATGTATGATTTATATAAAACATTAATACATGTCTTGACTCTCTGTACATACAATAACTTTCGTAGTTAGATGCCTAGACATCGAAGAAATACAGAGTATTTGGCAATTCTGCAATATAAGGTGTTGAGAATCGATTTTATTCTCATTTTACTATGTTGGTTAGTTAAAAAACAATAGATTTAATAGATCGACAGCGATATTTGAAAAAAAAATTCATATAACAGTCATTGGCACTTATCATAACTTTGAAGAAGTGACGCATATGTTGGATTGGTAGATAAACTTAAAAACATGCTTAAAGCTGTTGTATTAATCGTTAAACACCGATAAATAATCAAATAGCAATTTTTCACTGTAAAAAGCAAGTTCTAATTAGAAAAAAACCATGTTGGCTTTGCGTGTTTCTTGTCTTAATTCACACATTTTTTCGAAGCAATTTGATTATTAAAGTAAATAAACTAAATTCTATCTTAATTTCTTTTTAATTGCCTAATTTTATGTGTATTTAGCTAAACACATTCAATCTAAACATGGTATTATATTAGCTTATTTTATTATAATTTGTAGTATTTTTACAAATTGGCCATTAATATAATTTATTGCAAAGGGGAGCATGGTTGAAATATAGAGATTGAGAAGTTTTCTTCAAACGGATTTAACTTTGTGTGAAAGTATTTGAGAAAATATTTAAATTTATATTTTGTAGATTAAACGCAGTGCATTTGTAGTACAACAAAAAAATACATTTCACATTTGTGAATATCGTCATGTTTTGAATAAATTAATTAAACATAATCTTTCTAACGAAAAGTTTGGACTATAGTGAGAACGATTGTGTGAAGGAGCATAGAAAGTCGGTAAAATTCAAAGTCAGGAAACTAGTTTTTGATACACAACAATTGATGGCACTCGTAGGTCGGTAAAATATTGATTCCTTTACATTTCCAGGTGCACAGCTTCTTTTGATCGATGGGTTCTCACTGGTCACTTGATTCTGAAGCCGTCTTTACGGTGCTCGTGAGTAAAAAGTTTTGAACTAAGATTCTTCCAAAATGTAATTTGGATAAAATCGGCACATAATAATTCAAACATTTCTGGACAAGCAGTGTAAAGACAGCTTCAGAGTAACAGGACCAGTAAAAACCATTCATTAATTAAAAAAACAAGCTCAGCACCTGGAAATGTAAAAGAATCAAGATTTTACCGAACTAAGATTTCTATCAATTGTCCCGCAATTGTAAATTTTGGTATCAGCTCGAACAGCGACAAACTAGGCAAACGAAAATACCTTTTAATTATCATGATGTCAACATGAACAAACACATTTTTTTCGGAGGTATTATATTCAGCAACATCACAAATTTAAAATATGAAACTGTATGCGTTTTAAAAAATAATTCGAGAATGAATTCATGTAACTTGAACTCGTTAATCATTAACAAAGGTAAATGCTAATTTAAGTAAATTTTGATCATCTTAATGTTTTTGAATGTCGAAATTAGTAATTTTTTAAATAACAGTTTCTTTCAAATTCAGGAGAAATTAATATAACATGACTGCTCGGTCGATTCAAAGGAAAATTCAAAATGCAGTAAAACATTAATTGCCTATTTTTTAAAAAAAAGCCTATTTAATCCGCCTCTAGCTACATAAATATATTTGCAAAGTTTGGATTTATCGCCTTGCAATATTTTCACAGAATGCTTTCCCTTGATTTTCTCAGTTTTTCAACTATCAAATGAAGTGGCAAAATTTTTTCAATGCCTAAATTCACTAATCAACGGTAGATTTATTGTGCGACGTGACTTTCAAATGTAAGAAAACGATTGATTTGAAGCGGGGTATCAAAAAATAAATTGGTGGATAAATAAACATAAAAAATATTTTCTAACGTACCAAGAAGAATTTTGTACAGAATTGAAGTCAGATTTGTCAGAACGAGGGTGTTTATGCATTTTGTCATATACTGTATAGCAAATATCTGTATGGTGCGCTTAAAATATGTTATTTTTTCATTTAATATAAAAATATTATGTATTAGTTAAATTCCGAATCATAAATTATATTTTCGGTAATTAAACCTGTTAAAAATAAGATTTTTCACTTTACATAGTAGATTAAATTTACCGTTTCTCATTCATTGTATAAATCGATAAGACATTGGCATATATAAAATGTAAGTGTAATATAATCTTTGCATACGAATGCAAATGGAAATAATTAGTTGGAATCTGTTTCATCATAAATATGCATTAATCAAATATTTATCAAGAATATGGGTGACTAGGGCTGATATGGGTGTACATTAGATTTTAAGTATTGCAACTCATCCATGGAGCCACTGAAGCCGCGCGCAACAATATTTAATTATACACCAACTTACGATTTTTGTCAGCATTTCCTTCACACAATTTTACTGGACATCACTGTAGTATTAGTTTCAACTGAAGATCCTCAAACTGTTATAATAAAACGGAACTCATACCACCCACCGAAGAATAATTAAATACAAATTTACGGCAGAATTTAATTTTTTTAGTTTTCAGCATAAAAAATCATTACATAATACAGAAAATATCATTATCAAGTTGACCAATTTTGTCCGATTTAAGATAACCTCAAGTACTTGCCGAATTTAACGTGATCAGAGCTTGAACCGGGGTACATTTGCTTGGGTGCCCGGCAAACTATACAATGCATCGCCTAAGCCACGCACTAAATGCAATTTTCAGTCACATATAATTTTATGATTTTCGTCAGTCTTTTTTTCAGGTGGTACCTATTTTTCATTACCTTTATTTAAATTCCAAATGGCCATTCAAATCTGTTATCATGAAAGGGCAGCATGGCGCCTGAAAGAGTCATATAAAATTAAAGTAATATAGCCTGATTTCTTATCTTCGATATATATATATATATATATATATATATATATATATATATATATAAATTAACAAATAAATAAATAAATATATACTGTCAATATAATAAAACATAGTAAAAAATAATAAAATAAATTAAACAAGTAAATCGGTTTTAATCTAAATATGTTGTCTGTATAAACAAAACTTTGCATAAGATAGCAAATGCAATTCATTATGTAGATCGGATTAGTTATTGTTGAACGCTTATGAATGATTTGCAAGAATCTCCCTAATCAGAGCTCAAACCGTATAAAATTTGCATGAGAGTCTTGCAAATAATACATTTCGAAACCAATGTAGCGCGCTCTGTGCAACCGTCAGTTATATATCCATTTAGTCAGATCAACTTAAACGGCTCCTACTTTTAATTACTTTGATCTAAGTTACAACTGACCACTCCCGATGTTCCATTATAAAGCAGACGTCATGTAACTTTTGGAAGTGCTATTGAATATTAATCTAGTAACATGACATAATATATGCTATATATATATTTATATATATATATATATATATATATATATATATATATATATGTATATAAATGACAAAAAGGAACCGTAGTCCATGGAATAACATTTATTACTAAATCTTATTTCAACCAGTATCGACGGCCACTATTCTGGATTCATTAATATATTTGGTCATTCAATCCCAAAAGTACTTTTGTCGTGTAAATTTGGGATTTGATGATCGAAAGTATTAACGAATCCAAAGTAATGGCTGCAGATACTAATAGAAATTATATTGATTAATAAATGTTATTCCATGGTCTACGGTTCTTTTTTCTCATATTTTAAAAATTGTTAAATTTTAACGATATATATATATATATATATATATATATATATATATATTTGCACAGAAAGGGTACAATGTATTTATTAAAGCTTCGCATTTCAAAGAATATATATATATATATATATATATATATATATATATATATATATATATATATATATATATATATTTGCACTTTCCATGTGCAAAAATAAAAATATGTGAAAGGAACGGTTCGTATATCTGACAAAATTTATTTTTTGTATATGGAATGTGTACGATCAATATTTTATTGACTCACATTTCACATAAATATATATATATATATATATATATGTAATGTAGATATTCTTTAATCATATTTGCGATCTAGATAAAAACACCTGATCTATTAAGTACATGCATTTGTCAGTGTAAACTATATATTGTATAGTGTATGAATTGGCTTTTCTAAATTAAATATTATTGTTTAGTTGCCTTAAACAGAGATTGCTTCTAAATCACAGTTAGGAGAAATATTGTCTAGAACCAGAATTAGCATATGTGACCCTAAGGAAAACCGGATCGGTCGAAATTGAGATTCGTTGGGTTGTAACGCGGAGTTGCGCGTTACATTTTAATTAATTAAATGTCGTGAATTCACATAAATCTTGCTGATTCGGCTTTATATAGTTCACTGAATTTTGTCATGTTTGAGTAATTTCCTGATTCTATGATACGCTCACCTATGACGGATTTGCCGACTGGAGGGAATCCCTTTCTTATTAGCATTGCGTTAGCTTAAGATTGTAAATTTTAAACAACGGCTGTCTAGCGAGGCCCTTATTGTGGATATTGAACCGAAACCCAGATTTGTCAAAAACCTGATAATTCGGCGGTATTAGGTAATTCATACCTGGCGTGCAATCGCATGATTTTGAGTATGTTAAAAATTATGTTAATCTTAAAGCCAAGAAAGTTGGCTTTCGAGTTTGTATTTACCCTGAACGTTTGTCTAGTTATAATTTTCTTTCTTCTATCCGCTTAAAGCTATATGATTAGATATTAATTGCAATCGATTTTAAAATAGATTGCGTGTTTCACTTTTAATTCGTAATAGGCTAAATATTTCTTTTGAGTGGCTATCACACAAAGAAACACCAATGAAGCAAAGTTGAACAAACGAGAATAATATTCTTATTTGTAACAGCCTTACGGGATAGGACCAACTAATTTTGGCAAAAATCTTGCGATCTTAATGTAAACACCAATCCCATTTTACACTTACTTTTGTCAATATAAAATAAGTATTTCACAATATAGAAAAGGCAATTCGTTCAGTAGACGGTTTAGTCCATGTTGGGAACTCTTCAGGTATTGACTAGAATTTTCCGCAAAATGTACATGAAGATTTCCCAATAAGAACGCAACCGGTCGACTGCATGAATTGCCTTTACTGCATTTTACAATGCTCAGTTTAAACTGACAAATGTATGTGTGTATAATGGAAGGGGTGTTCACATCACAACCTTGATTAAAATGTATGATGTCACCGCCCGCGCAACCAATATTCGTATAAACGGCATAGCAATTATTTGCGCTTCTGCCATCATATCATAGCGCGAGCAATGATTAAGTTTATTTGAACGTACTGACTGGGCAATATTATACTGAATGGCAACTTTCACTGTTTTCTATTGCATTATGAATTCCATCGCAAAAAATGCGAATATTGATGTAACGGGTGTACACGTTTTTACTCTCAGTCGCCACGATTCAGTATACTCAATCAGTTTGCCACAGGAAATTTATATCTATCTAGCAGGCAGCCTCATTTGATGCTACATTTGTGGTTTGCTGATGAACCCGATATTGTGCAAAAGAGCTTACTATGCGTTTCACCTCTCAGTGTTGCTTCCTTTTGTCAAATGGTGAGTAAACAGCTATGGATAAGTGACGATGTGTTGGCCAATACTGGATAGTTATTCGTTGACGCAACATAGCAGAAGGAGGATCCAATTGTTCTTTTGCCATTTTACTGACATTCCGATTAGCCAGATTTCTATTATCTACAGTTTCTATTTAAATAAACTTATCAAATAAGAATATTAGTCTGGTTTTTTCCACTTTGCTTAATTGGTGTTCCTTTGTGTGATAGCCACTCAAACGAAATATTTAGCCTATTACGAGTTAAAAGTGAAACACAGAATCCATTTTTAAATCGATTGAAATTAATATCCAATCATATAGCTTTAAGCGGATAGAAGGAAGAAATTTACAACTGGACAAACGTTGAGAGCTAATACAAATGCAATTTAGAGTGGCTAGGATGTTAAATGTTAGGAATCGCATAAATTAAAAGAAAGGCCAAATTTATTTACGAACTTAGTCAGATAGGTAATGCGATGAAAGCCAGGCTCATATCATGAGCTGCAATAATAAATGCTGATTGAAGAGCTTCAACATTCCGCTCTTCATCCTCTTTCGGAAATTACAATTGGACACTAACTGCCGTAATAAATTTCAAAAATCCATAACGTTTCACTTGTCTCTTCGTTTTGAAGCCTTCCATCAGCTGCTTGTCTGAAAATGACGTTGGAATAAGATTTTTCATTCCATTTTTTACCAAATTTTCGGGACTTAATTCTCAGTCCCATCTTCAGGGTTGATACAATACGCACAGGGAAAAACAACTTTTGGCAAATGTGGTAACCGCATTCAAAACATATCTATTTATATTTATTTAAATTCCTAAAGTATTATTTATTTACTATAATCAAGGTTGGGAACTTGATATTATTATTGTCTGCCCTAATATCCGGTTTTCATACCTAATTTCTTCTACCCAAATATATGCGCAAACTTATTCATGTCACCCCCACCCCGCACACAACAAACTATACACATATTAATAATAATATTAGTTCTCCGCAACAAACAGTATTTAACTGTTATATATTGAATTGAATGATGTCATGCTTACCGAGAAATGTGATAACTGATATCAATCGAGGCCAAGGTGTATGGATTTACTGGAGTAACATGTGTTCAGAAATTGTTGTAATTCTCAATTTCGGTGAACTATAGCATAAATTGATATCCATCATGTTGGTACCATGTACCGACTCGGAAACCATAGCGTTAGTAACATGTACCTTTTCGATAAAATAGTGTTGGTATCGGTTACTAACACAATAGCCATATTGTTAGTATCTTTTACAGACTCTGTATATATATTATATAGTTTGAGTTAGTGTCGAAGTCGCATTGTCGTAGACTATATGATGTTAGCTACACTATTACAGATTTACACATTCGTCTATGAGATTTTACCGTCCTATTATCCCAGATTCTTCACAAAAATATATCGTGGCTAAAGGGCGTAATACCGGCTCCTACTGATGAATCGCCAGTAAGCAAGAAACGAATGTGCATGAGATTATACTTTCCGTTCATGCTGCCTTTGGTTTATCCTTCTGGTCACAACTGAACTAATTTGTTACTAAGTTCGCAACACCTAATACATACTTGCATATATATTAGTTCTTCGCAACAAACATTAGGTAACTGTCCAATCATACTATTTCTGTTTGCATAAATCAGGATGCAGTTTTTTTAGCCACAGAACTTCATATGTGGTCAACTCATTACCGTTATTACATTTAGTAGCTATCATAAATGTCAAGTCTGGTGAATATACCTGCGAGATTTCAATACGATATTCCAAAACTGCAGACTTGCATTCATCATTTCATTTGGAACAGGCTTTTAAATCTCAATGAATTTTCATTCGAGTGATTAATTGTCTGATCGATCGAACTATTCAAGTTGATCGACAACTTGCGCGTGCATATTTTGTAAATATTATTTGAGGTTAAGATTAACGTCTGTTTCTCTATAAATATTGGTAAATGCAAATGTGTTGCTTTAAATAGCACTCGTGAATTAGTTGAATTTAATGGGAGTGGAAATGCCCCTTCTACGTTTTTCTTTGATTTGCGAGAAACAGCGTCCATTTCACGTGACATTTTCAGGTAAATATATCTATTTTCTGGTCAGAAATACGCCTGCTTCTTTTAACTTTACCTTTCAATTATAGAATCAGTCAATATTCTAGAATAGACATTTGACACTATTTAGTTTTTTGAATTAGTATATATATTGGAATAACCAACCTGTCAATTCCTGAAATACAGCCGATAACTGTTGAAAATTTATAAAGAAAAGGCACGGAACTGCTTTGATGCAAATACTGTGCTGACGTGTTTGGTTTATTGTAAATTGTTCTATTTAAATTTCCATTAGCATAGTTCTTTAGTGGTAAGTCGAAGATAAATAGACAATCTACTTTGTCATGCTCTGACATGAAACTATTATTTTCATGTGCTTTATTGAAGCTTTAAATCAGTGTTCTTTTTTGAGACCTGCTTTTATGAACAACGGGAATATCATTAACATAACGTATGTATTGCGAACATTTAATTTTAGCACTCCTCAATGATGCATTCTCAGGATGGGGGTTCTTCATTGCCACACAATCAAGCTGTTTATGTCTGCTTACATTAAATCAAAAATGAATTTCTTTCGGTTATAGTCAAAGAAGTTTGCGCATAATATGACCTAGCACCGGAGATGTCTATGTACTTTGGTCTACCATTTGAACTCTAATGCCAATGGTTTCGTCAATTGGAACATTTGTAATTAACGACGGAATTACAAATGGCACCGTAGTTTTGTTTTTTAAAACATTTTGAATTCTTTTAACGAACTTCAACCGAATAAACATCTATTAGTTTGTAAAAAAGATACCAAAGGTTAACTAAAATTAACATATTAACGTAAACTCACTTGGTCTGTACAGTATTTTCATTATAACATTTTTGTATCTTTTCAAAATAACTTAGCAGCAGTTCCCTTGTTTTCAAGAATTGGTAGATTGATCGGTCCACATTCAAAAGGTAACGAAAATATTAAAGCAAAAATCTATCTAAGGGCTAATTTCTATAATAGGCAATTGATTGAGTCTATTTTTAAAACGTCGCACATGAAAGGGATATTGCTTCCCACACAGCTTAGAAGAAAGTAGAATCGACATTAACACGCACATTTAATGCAGCTAAACTACCAGTTTTTAATGTTCCCAGATTGAAAACTAAGACAAAAGGCTCCAAAATTTTAAGCCTTCCGACAATGCAATGACTTCAGCGAAATATTAACGATCAAATTTGAATTGTACATCATTGATGTTTTGATAGAGGCGAAGTTTTGCATGAATTGCAGGAATAAAAAATGAGTTGTTATCATAGATAAATATGCTTAGGAAATCGTTACATTATACATATCATTGCCGCCCATTGAGTTTTGTAGACTGGCCTGTACATTGTCCAAAGTAGCGAATCCAATAGTAATCAGGAATAGGCAAAACTGGCAAACAGGGAACTTTCTGCAATAGCTGAGTGCATTGCATGGAAAAATGAAATTCCAAAAAAGGCGGATTTTCAGTTGTTATTCAAAACACGAAACGATAAAAAGTTCGCACAACAATGTCATTTAACTCCAACACTCTTAATTCCGTTCTAAATAATCGGAAAAAGTCTGCTCAAGATTTAAATATAAACTTGTGGATTGCTTGCAAATTTGTGTGTGTACGCGTGGTACTACATTTTCTTTTCCCGATTCCAGTTCACTTTTGGGAAATATATGTAAGCCATGTAACTAATTCACCATGGTTTTTCAAAATGCACTAGGTTGTGAGGACGAGTTGAAATCTAGCGAAAATTAACTTGTATAATTCTATTGTTTAGACTTGATTTATAATGAATTTATATTTCAAAACAAAATTTGTTTATCAACTTAAACTACTCATACAAAAAAATTTCTGAAACAAAATAATTCAAGAATATTAATACAATTTGCCAAAAGAAATATAGAGTTCATATTAAACTGCTCATTCATTTTAATTAAAACACGCAAGCTTATTTGCATAAATAATTTTCAAATTTAGAAAATTATGCATAACATTTATATTTCTTTCATTAGCTAAAAGTTTATGTAACATAAAATGTAAAGCCGGGGCATTTATTTGTCAAAAAAGAAAAAAATACCGATTTCCTAAGGCACGCCTAGTGCATTGTTTATTTGCATAAAAAAGATATTTACCAATGTTTTAAAAGACACCAGGTTGGTTGGACTAATAGAGATATCTAGTTATGCTTTAAATCAAGTTTGCGAGCTTGAAGTAAACACCAACCCCATTGTATTTAACCAGTCTTCGAACAACATAACAAAACTACCGCCAGCCGTAACGCACTGACGCGTTTCGACCTTCCATGATCATCATCAGAGTACGACGGCAAACTGACCATCGAGGATCAAACCGCATTTAATATATATGGAAATCAAATTTAGATATGCAGCTCTCACCTCTAGCAGTCTTGCATACATTGAACTTGACTGGAAATGTCGGCTGCACAAATTCTATGCAGTCACGAATATTAACTGTTTGCAGCTTTCGCCACATATACATATATAGGCAATACAATTGAAATAATAATTGATTGCGCGGGTGGTGGTAACAATTCTTTAAATCAAGTTTGCGAGCTTGAAGTAAACACCAATCCCATTGTTTTTAACCAGTCGTCGAACAACATAACATAACTACCGCCAACCGTGATGCACTGACGCGTTTCGACCTTCCATGATCATCATCAGAGTACGACGGCAAACCGACTATCGAGGATCAAACCGCATTGAATATATATGGAAATCAAATTTAGATATGCGGCTCTCACCTCTAGCAGTCTTGCATACATTGAACTTGACTGGAAATGCCGGCTGCACACTTTCTATGCAGTCACGAACATTAACTGTTTGCAGCTTTCGCCACATATACATATATAGGCAATAAAATTTCCAATAATTGATTGTGCGGGTGGTGGTAACAGTGCTTTAAATCAAGTTTGCGAGCTTGAAGTAAACACCAACCCCATTTTATCCATTTATGTTAGAAAATATTGTTATAAACTAAATAATGTTTTTGAAATGGCTTATTAAAGAATATCGGTTTATATACATAGAAAGAATCACATATATGCTCATTAATCCCCGCGCAATGATTGAAAGAATGTGCCATACTTTCTGATTCAAAAGCTATTTTTCGGTAGAATTTTTAAACTACTGCTATATATTTAAACGTCCAGAAGCTTAATATTATTAGAATGGTACCTGAGAATAT
Organism: Eudiplozoon nipponicum; assembly: GCA_029291075.1. Classification (NCBI taxonomy): domain Eukaryota; kingdom Metazoa; phylum Platyhelminthes; class Monogenea; order Mazocraeidea; family Diplozoidae; genus Eudiplozoon; species Eudiplozoon nipponicum. The sequence continues at coordinate 24,150 of JAQBSW010000897.1, read as the reverse complement.
TTATCATCAAATAATATAAATTTTAGTAATTAATTTATTCATCTAAATTGAGTTGAGTGCAAATATTAAACTGTATTTCATTTATCTCAAATATGCATCGTTTAATGACGATAATTTTGCTATCATTCAACGAATGGTTCAATTCAATGGGATTAGTGTATAATTCAGGTTCGCAAATTTGTTTTAAAGTAGATTATATTACTATTCTATGCGAGTGAACGCACGCGTAAAGTGAATTCGCATACGTTTAATATATACGGATTCAGTTTTATCCCAGTGTCAGAATGACTGGTTATACAATTTCGTGGTAAAAAACTCTCACAAAAGTTGTGCTGCATAGTTAATATGTAAGTGAGTATGTATTGGATAACGGCCTAGTTGTGAATCCTATTTTTGATGTATTATTTCAATATAAGTTCAATATTGGCTTTCCTATGACGAATCATTGATATAGTTAATTAGTTGAACCAATTTAAATAGCCTATTAGTTGTTATACACTGCGCGTAGACCTATATATCATTTGTGCTTTTCTAAAACATTTAAATAATTACGGTTTAACTATTGCCAAAAACTACCCGGGATAAATAACATTTTAAAGGCAACAATTTAGGTGTAGTGAATATAGGTTTTCACAGTAATATCCTAAAATAATTAAATAAGAGACGCCGAAGGACAATTGAGCATGATGAGGTAACTAAAATTTAATGAAGGCTAGGCATGCAAAGTAGAAGATGTAAACCAACTTCTAAGCTTATTTTGTATTACATAAAACAAAGATAAAATAACTTTGTAATATGTATGCATTCTCTTTTAGAACAACCGGAAACAATCGTTTAATTATCGAGCAGTTTTTAATCATATAAGGATACCGGGTACATAAGACACATGTAGAATTTAGGAAAAATCTTTTGTCAGAAACCAAAAAAAATTCCATCAGAGAGCCATCGAACACAGTACGAAAGAGTACAAGGATCTAAATCAAGGTTTTAAAAAAATTATTTAAATACCACAAACAAGAATAACACAAGAAGCCAAGAGCTTCAGATCAGCCCGTTAGAATGACACTAAATTGTAGAAGAATGACAGATTTTGTTTCCTTATATAGGACTGCACATAAAACCAATTAAACAGAACTACAATAAATAATAGGAAAAACACGTTAAAAAATATGCTGTTGTTAATTTAGGTTTTGTTTGCAACACGGAAGTTCAAGCTCGTCCACCTTTCTCTATAGTTCCTGTCCCCAGTGTAAAAGAGAAAATTCTAGTTAAGTGCGCATCTAATATTATCAATAATTAGGATATTTCTTGTGACCAATCCAATGTTGTCCAAACAAATTACAACTCTATTGGTACAAAATATGATTGGTGTTACACATATCTATGACTATACTTGTTATGATCCTTTCAAAATTACGGCTTAACATCGAAGCGCTTTTCAATTCTCACTAGTGATAGGTTTGTAATTATATATACATTTTTGGAAAAGAGTTTAAAATATCGACGTTGTTCAGAAATGTACAGAAAATATAATTTGTTAGTGCACTGGTATTACAATGGGGTTTGAAAAGCCTCATGCAAATCTGCGCTCGATTCTCTTATTTCAGACTCATGTCACACACTCACTACTTCTTGTCACACACATATATATATATATATATATATATATATATATTTATATATATATATATATATATATATATATGTTATATTTTTTGTGTAGAGATATTTTTCTATTTCACAAAAATCAAGTTGTGTATGATTTCTGCAGTATATTAGTCGAAAAGATGGAGCAAAAGCGATACTGCACACTTTTCAACGTATTTAAAAAAAAATCACATCGAATAATGAGGATTTTATTCATTCGGAGACTAACTAACTTTGTTTGAGCTAAAATTTCTGCAACCCACTAGGCCTGCAGAGTTATGAATAATAATAAGTCGAATTTCTTAGTTATTATATATTTAAATTATAAATAAAATAACTGTTGACTAGGAAGCGAAGTTTAAAAAAATGATATAAATTTATCTTGAATTGTGACTTAATCTGTCCCTAGCTTGTAACTCACTGGATGTGTGTGTCTTACTTGTTTGATTAGCTCTAGTATGAAGTATTCCCTTCTCAACATGTTTTAATGTTAAGAACTGTTTAAAAATATCTTGTCTTCTTTAAATGGAAGAGAATTCATAGTTGGTAGGTTTTCGTTTTCTTTCCACGTTGCTGCTTTCAAAACGTTTCAGGTCTATTACGGGATTTGCTGCTGGGTTCATAAACTTAAGAGATGTCAAAATTTCGTTTTTATGAACGATAGAATATTTAGCGCAAAGTCACCTAAGACCACCAAAACATAAACGAACTATGAGGTTAGAGTGTGTTTAAATACATTTTTAGATGAATATCATGAGGGTAGTTAAGATAAATCCAATCTAGATAACGCATATTTAAAAAAATCACTTGTTTTCTATTCCGGTTCATAGAAGCTACCATTTAATATATTTTCTGCCACCCTGCATTAAAGTGGCTCAGTGGTTAAAGCAATAGATTTCAATGCAGACGTGCTCAGGTTCGAGTTATGTCCGCGGAAAATTCTGGACTGTACATAAAGAGCTCCTAATAAGGATTAAACCGGGCAACAGTATGAATTGCCTTTTCTACCTTATACAATTCTTAGTATAAATTCGTGTTTATATCGAAATCGCAAACTTTATAATTATAATTGGTATCACCACCCGAACTACTATGGTTCGTTAATTTATATAAGACTGCTAATTGCTTGAGTAAATACGAAAATTCTTCAGGCAACTTTGCTGTTATTATATCAAGCATAGTTTTTACTTTTAAAACTTCACCATAGAACATAGTAAACTAAATGTTGTTAACTAATTTTAGTATAATTCAAAAAAGTTTATTCTTCACTAAAAATGTTGTAACAGTGATCCATAAAAAAATAGTAATGCAAAGAATTGCTTTCTTCATTCTCTCCAGAATATATTGGCATAATATATAATAATAAATTTTAGCATAAAGCTGCACGTGTTTTAGTTGAAATTAAGCTTAATTCAATCTGAATGAGACAAAAATTGGTATATGTTGTAAAGCAGCCAATACAATAAAATAGAATTATGCATATTAATAAGCATACTGTTATTTGCCTATATTTGTCCATTTATAAATTAAGTAAAAAATAGGCACCAATTATTTATATACAAAACATAGTGAACAGACAAAATTAAAAATTGAAGCAAAATTTATTAGATTGTCACGAATAAAATCAGAATTCATTTTAGGAAATTATTCCCTGGCGTATTTTCTGACAAAGGTATAACGTTGAATTTGTTTTGATGTTGAAGAAATAAATTATCGCGTCTAGATTGATAAAGGCTGTTGTTTTCCTTATCGCTTGTGGACGAAATTTCCAAAGCTAAGCTGTAGCGAATATATATTATTTGCGCATCCACATATCAGTTTTGCTTGTGGTTCAACTTCATATCATCATGTCCAGCCACACAAAAGTCAAGTGACTAATGTTTCACTGCCATATAACCATAAGGAGTGGAAAAAAAGTATATAAGTGAATTTAGATAAATTATTATTGAGATTTACGAGAGAGGGAGAGGGTAGAGAGAGAAGGAAAACCTTGCTACTATGAGTAAATTTATCAGGATAACTCACACACAGGAAACCTCTCCACAACACCATTATGGCCAAGTTAGCATTTGGGCAAGGCGACATCAGCAACACAGCTTCCTTGCGGATTTCACCGTATCACGTCATAAACAAACCGAACCTCGCAGCTAACTTTGCTCTACTAAGAAAAGAAAGTTACGAAGATGATTCTACTATACATCTGCAACAAGATCGCCACTGAGCTCGATTCGCTGCCATATCGTTAAGAGTGTCTAACCAAGAACTGTGATGTGCACGAGGACCCCATCCCGGCAGACGAGTGGATCCTATACTACCCAATTTGGATGTAAGTGACTTTAATTGTTTCTGCCATATCAAAATCTGCCCACCTTGTTTCTTACGCCAATTTGGTGCTGGATGAGAGAACAGAGCTCTATTGGGCAATCGAAATGAGGGCATACGCAAAACGTGACCGAGCCATCGAAGTTGATGGAGCCTTATTGGTTTTTCTTACGCCGAGCACTTATTGTCAGATTCAAAAATACGTCTACGGATGTCAACGTTAGTTATTCGTTGTTGGTGACCAACATGTTCTATACTTCTCAAACAACGATGATCGAATGACTGTAAGCGTCTCAGATCATCAACTCTAAGAGGCCAAGTTTCACTAGCGTATAGTATGACTGCGCGTACAGATGCATTTTAAACACGACAACAGGTTCGCAGGTACTATTCGATTGAAGAAAAGTGGAAGTATAGAATAAAATAAAATTTTATTTCTCCAGAATTTATATTTTTTGACACAAAACATTTCTCATTTGGCTACATTCAATATTACATATGTATTTTTTCAGCAAGTTATTGAGAACAAAAGTGGCAAACTCAAGTTTTCAAGATAATACAGAATGTTTACAGCAGATGCTACGGTTGCCAGCAGGGTAGGATTAAAAAGCTTAGAATTACGAGACTCAAAATAACAGTTGACTGTCTAATATTTATTATTGCCAAGTTATTATTTATACGAAATGGGATATTGCTATGTCTTAACATAACACGAAACCATTTGTCATTGTTTTGAAAGCGTAAGTTTTACGGCGATTGCGAAATGACCAAATAAGAAACCATAAGAGCAAACATAAATATTATTGCATTCATACATCTTAAGGAATTAATTTAATACCGAAATATTTTATTTGTTTTAAAAAGTTGTATCAAATATTAAAAAATCACTCCGTATAATCAATTTTTGTTTTAATATGATTTTGAGAAACAACCATGTTCTTAGCGGAATGTAAAATGGTAAGTTTACAAATAGAGATTTTATTTATGGCACGCAAGTTTTAATCTTTTCAATATTTCATGAATGATAATTAAACCAGCGGGGTAACTAAAAATATCTGAATAATACATAGTTATTTTATATAAAAGTAATTTATTTCGAAATACAAATTTAAATCCAATTCAAAGTTGACTAAAGCACTATTGGAAGGAAAAGGACGATTCAAATTTGATTATATAAATTTTATTACCAATTTGGTTCATATTAATGGTCTTAAAGTTGATGATATGTAGGAATTTTTTCAACAATAACTGTTATTAGACAATTTGATATACATTTTATTGAATTTAATTTGAAGTATATGAGACCGATGTAATTGCCGCTTCAGAATTTGTATCCTGTTTTATGCAATAAATATGGTGTACAGTTGACGCTATTTTCAAAAAGAACAATAAGAAGGTATAAAACTTTCATCGCTACACTCAAATTCTGACATTAAAAAAATCGAATTAAAAAATATATTTCATGCGCAGTTCTGTAAATTTAAAGATATAAGTATGCTATAATTGTGCATATTTATTAACGGTTCAATGTAATTACTGCTTTATGTTTAAATGCCACTCCTTGATCATTTTGGATTTTGGATTCAGAGTTTAAATTGCTTGCAACTTTACCAACTAGAGTATAAATGATTCTAATTTTGTAACAATTATCGGAATAGAATTTCACTAATTTTATCTTGAGAATGTCTTCAATTAGTCGTTGGTACACTTATTAACTGATGGTTTATTTTTGAAACAAAATAGGCAAATAAGCAACGAAACTGTCACTGATACAAATCCTACTCAGGTACATAATTTAATTAATCAAAAAGCAATAATATTTTACTTCTCTGCAGGAAACTGGCTTAGTCTTATATAAATAAGATTATTGATGATATATCTTGTCACAGATTGAAAAAATGTATTTCCTATAAATCCGCGGAAGTCTCTCATTTAGAAAATATGACCAATTACCAATAGTTCAATTAATGAGTTTGTGGTGGTTTTACTTTATAGAAGATGTAGATTACGTAACTTTTTATTATTGACTGTGAATTCGTCCAATTTTCTTTTACTTTGCCAAAAATTTCTGAACTTTTACTCACATTCAGCGAAAAAAATATCGACAAGCAATAAGACTTCTCAAATAAATAAATAAATATATTTTAAACAATAATTGATTGCGCGGTGGTGGTAACAATTCTTTAAATCAAGTTTGCGAACTTGAAGTAAACACCAATCCCATTTATTTAACCAGTCGTCAAACAACACAAGAAAGTGCGTTGCGACTGGCGGTAGTTTTCTTATGTTGTTCGACGACTGGTTAAATACACTGGTATTAGTGTTTACTTCAAGCTCGCAAACTTGATTTAAAGAGATAAATACGTATATCTGAAATTAATTAAAATTTAATAAACTTAATATGAATGAACATGATATTGGCCTTATAAAGTTGAAATAATCAAATTCTCAACCTACAGTTGACGCAATCATCTCCGTATTAAGTTGACTGAAAATTGCATTTGAGAAAATCACTGAAGTGAGGCATCCGTGTTCTCAGCTTAATAATTAGTTTAGATTAATCACATTTGTTGAAAGTAGACATGTATCATTAATTATCTAGGCTTAGGATAGCTTGAATCTTTTCCATATGAGTATATTATATAGGACTTTCAGTTTAATTTTATCTTCACAGGCTCATTAACGATTATTAGTGGTTGGAAATTTCTATCTGACAGTGATTATGTTAATTTTATTCTCAACTACCGCTTACGGACATTCAGAGACATCAGATATAGTCGTTTTAATAAAGGAATTGATGACACTGTATCAAAAAAAATCGATAATTTATTGTTTTTTTATACAACAGCTTGATAAATATTTATTTGACAGAAACCACTAATAAATGCATCATAGGTTAATTTATTTTTCCCATTTTTATTCGCGTAGTTAACTTTGCCTAAAAAGCAAAAACTCGGTCTATAATCTGGAGTAGTAAATAGTTTATTTTTAGCATCTACAGACTTGTTTATATTTTATTGTGTTCTTTAATGATAAAATAGTTGTTTGTGGAAACGGTTGGCTTTTTAAACTATTACAAAAGGGTTTGATGCTTTAGATTGACATGAATAAATACACAAAGAGCAAAATCTCTTTCAATAAAATGGTGAAGATATTAGCAAATAATTAATTGCCATACTATGTTGATCTTCCAAATTCAAACTCATTTTTTAAAGTTAAAAAAATCATACATGTTTAGATGTGATATAATTTATATGCGTATATTGCTAACTAATTGGTGACATGATTAAACACAAAAATTTATAATTAAGACCTAACATTACAGGAATATAAATAAAACGAATTGAAAATATGGAGACAAATTATGTTTTGAAGTACTTTTTGCTATTTTCTGTTGTTGATAAGTTTTCAGTGAGCGTTAGAATGAGCAAAATTCAATAGACATCAACCAGCGGTTAATTTCGTATTTAAAAAGAAAACTTAATCTCTGGTAGGACAAACTAAATGTTTTTAAAAAATTAACCTGATAAATTAAAAGGATAATTTTTAGATTTAGACGAATATTGGTTGCGCGCGTGGTGATACCAATTATTTTAATCAAAATTGCGATTTTGATATAAAATCCAATTCTAATTAAATATTAAAAAAATATTTATTATAAGCTTAGCTATAAAAATGAGCAAAAAGTAACTCATCCAGAATACTACCACTTTTTTCGACAAATTCCCAAATGCTGTACAGAAAGTTACCGCGGACATGACGCCAAACGGTCTACGGGATGAATTTTCATTTCTAAATTCTAAAATTCTTGGTTTATACTATAGCAAATGTTTTTATATAGTAGGACTGTTATTTATATTAAGATCAAGCTTAAAAAATTATTGTCACCACCAGACCAACCAAATTTCCTTTAATTATATAATTGTCCAATTTAATGCTACTCCCCCAGGTAGCGTTGTATCTGTTCAATATTGCCAGATTGTGGGTGGTTAGCTGGAACATCAGATCTAAAGAGATGCAATATAGCGGCTCCAACTTAGGGAAAGGCTAACCGAAACACATTAGTTAGTGAATAACTGGAGATTGTGTTTAGCAGCCGGCAGAGAGCTTCAGTGGTTTGGGCAATAATTACTGCAACATACGTGCCCAGTTTCGAGCCCTGTACTCGGTTAATTCTGAGCAGTACGCGAAGATTTCCAATAAGGACGAAACCGGTCTGATAGGTGAATTGCATTTTCTACATTATGTAATGTTTAGATTATACTAACAAATGCATTTATCTAATGGGAGTGGTGTCCATATCAAGATCGAAATCTTTATTTAAATTTTTTTTAAAAATCAAATGAAGTTTTGAAATGTAGGAGAACTGAACTTTCGCGTTAGGCACAAAAATCAAGAATCAAATTATTAGGCCTAACAAACATGTTTTTTTCAGTTTTAATATAATTTAGGTAATAAGTACTCTAGACAAAACGACCTTTTGCGTCAAAATATCCATTCAAGAGAATTTAAAAAGCAGACATCTTGCATAACAGTCATCTGTATGCAGTTTATTCGCCAAAGTATAGGCGTGATCAATTTGAAAGATTATCATTTATTTTAATAGATTAGGAATAAGATTAATCATGCTTAGACGCATTTAACGAAGCATCCTTAATAACCTAACACATATTGATAGCTGCTCCTACATTATTAAACAGGACCAGAAAAGGTTTTATTAAAGCCTCATGAATATGAGTCTGTAAGTAATATTTTCTGTAAAATTAATGCAAATTATAATTGCCAACTTGGGGCAACTGATAAAATAAAACGTAATCAGGAATTTAAAGTAGTATGAAAAAATAAAAGCAGTTAAATGTAATATTTTTACATGCAATGTTGGATGAAACAAGCATTATGACAAATAATCGATACTGGCCCATGACATATACCATTTTTTCCCTCTAAGCTAAATCGCCTATCCCTTATTCATTTTGATTAAAAAGAACAATTTTTACCTACTAAAAGCGCTAATGTTGTTGCTTTATAACGAAAGCCTAGCTTATAGTTATTTTACCTTTGGAATTGTGCTTTCAATATATTATTTACTTAACAGCAAATTTTCCATTAAACAGCATAGATTTTATATGGTCAATCTACAAAAGAATATGAGATTTTAACATTTTAAACAGACTTCGGTCTTTCAAATTTCATTGTTTACAACCAATGCAAAATAAGGCTTACTACACAATATTAAAATGAATTTGACTTTTCTACATCCTATGGTAGTCCAAGAAATTTAATTAATGATTTTATTAAGTACGCTGAAAGGACATTATCTCGAATAAGTGCATTATTTTATGTAAGATTTTTGATATCGGGTACTGACACAATAGCTATAATGTTGGTACTCTTTACAGACTCCGTATATATATATATATATATGATGAGTTAGCTTTAAAATTGCTTTGTTAAAGACTTAATTTGAAGCTATCTTCACTAATGCATGGTTTACACATTCGTATTGGAGATTGTACCGTCCTATTTTCTCACATTCCTCACCTAAATATATTGTGGGTAAAGTGCGTAATACCGGCAGCTACTGATGATTCGCCAGTAAGCACGAAACCAGTATGCACGAGATTACAAATTCCGTTCATGCTGTCTTTGGTTTATCCTTTTGGTCATATTTGAACTAATTTTTACTAGGTGCGCAACACCTAATACACAATTGCATATATATATATATATATAGTATATATATATATATATATATATATATATATATAGCTAGTTCCCCGCCACAAAAAATATATACTTGATAATGCCATTAATTAAAAGACAGTTAAATGATACAGGGCTGCAATTTTGACATGAACACCAGTCCCATTTTATGCACACGTTTGCCACTGAAAACTTCGCATTGTACAATGTAGGAAAGGTTTTCATTTAGTAGACCGGCATCGTCCTTAATGGGAACGCTTCACTAACTGTCAAGAGTTTGCCACGGAAAGTAAGTGATGAAGTCATAATAAGGAAGAAACCGATCTACTGGATGAACTGCCTTTTCTACATTGTATAATATCTAGCCTATAATGTCAAAGTTGAGCATAAATTGGGATTGGTTTTTATTTCAATATCCCAGCTTTGAATTCGATAAAATTAATTTCTGCCCGAGCAACCGATGTTTGTTTAATAATATAAATGTTCATTTAAATATAACGTCTTCAATCAGCGTAGTGTCAGTTCAGTAATGCCAGGCTGTGTACAGTTTTTAAAAAAATGTAGGTCTAAAAAGATGTCATATAGGCTAACCATATAGGAAATGCTAACCAAGATACCTTAGATTATAGAACTGTAGTGTAGAACTGTGTAATGTGTGGCTGGTTGGCTCAGTGGTTATATATAAACTATCCGAAGCAGAAGGGCCCAGTTTCGAGTCCTGTTCGCGTCAAAGTCGGGACAGCACGCGATGAGTTCCGAAAAAAGAAAGAAACAGATCTACCGGATGAACTGTCTTCTCTACATTTTACAATGCTAAGTTTATACTCTCGAATATATACATATAATGAGACTGGTGTTTATAGCAAGATCGCCCCTTGATTTAAATAAATTTTATCACGGCCCGTACAACCGATATTGTTTAATAGAAACTTTATTTGCCTCATATACGATCTATGCGTAAATTGATAAGAAGTAGAAGCTAGAAATATTGATGAGAAATATAATTTTATTTGTTAAATACATTCGAATATATTTAAGTTGTAAGCTTAAAAATTTGAAGTTTTATAGTAGACATTGTCAATTATTATTTTAATAAATTTATATTCGTAACACAATCTTCATAAATTATATTTTTATTTTTTTAAATTTTAAAAAAGGAAAAATATATTCAATAGCACAATACAAAATATTTGTAAACTATAGTTAACGAGTGAAAGAATGAAATAAATAGACAGATTTCCCATTCGTTGATTTGTGAAATAGTTAAAAGTCAGGAAAGAATTCTGTCACGTTTATAGTGCTTTTTGTCATTATCTTCCAATTATTTTAGGTATTATTATAAATTATATTATACAATATTCACATGGTTTAGCCGAAACGAATGTGGTCATTTGTTTGTAGTAAAACGCAATGGCTTGTGCTAAAATTGCAATTCAACTAAGATGTGACTTTTTGCGAAATAAAGTTAATTTTCAGCAACAGATAAACTGTTCCATGTAGTACATGTTAACTGTTAGACAGCACATAATCAATGTCTAGTTGAAGATATTGGTAAATAATCAGTTAAACCAGTTATTGTGAATTAATTGAGTAATAACTCTTTATTTATTAATATTTTTTGCCATTTTCTGGTCTATAGATTTCATGGAATTTATAATTCATGTCTGCTAAATTTAAATGTAAAATACGAACTATTTTAAATAATTACGTTGTATAAACCATTATTCAATTACCAAAAAATTGGTAAATATATTCAGTTCAATTTTTAAATTTTCATTAGAGTTCAATCTGTTTCTCTTTTACTATTCTCTTTGTTAAAGATAAATAAGTTGTTTTAATTGAATAAAATATTTTTTCTCAATTTTTCTCGTTTTTTTAATTTAACATTTTGTATATATTTAGAACAGCAAAATTAAATGAAAATTGATCCAGGAAAAGAGTGAAAAATTAAGAAACGTCGAAGCATTTACATTCACAAAGTTCATGTTTCTGCTTACTTTCCGAAAATAAATTTTCTCTAACTATATCTGGCGGCAATTTTTCTTATATACAACGCTTTATAATTTGCTAACTCGTATCGATTATTGTATTTAGAAAGTATCTTACAGGCAACAAAAGGCCTCGTATATGTAATAATCAAGTAATACGCCGAGAAACTTAATAACGACAATAAGAAAAATATGTTATCAAGGCATGAAGCTCTATGCATAAAGAAACATTCAGCCAGACATTATAAGCCGAAAAATGACTTTTGAGTCATAAACATTAAAGCGAAATTTAGGCACGTAAATGATAGGATGTTCCCTGATTTCGTTAACTCTCTCTCCTATACAACTTTCCGTTTATTTTTTCGTGAAAATAATTTAGATTTTATTTGTTAAATAGTTGAAGAGAAAATATGACATGTATTTTCTTATGTGAAAAGATTTGCCTTTTTCTTTTCACATTTGAGTGATATTTTGAATTTCATAAAAATTTGCCTTCTACAATAGTATTAATATTTATTATATTTGTAATTCATCTTTAATTCTTTAATCTTCTTTCATTTAATTATCGATAATGGATCTGAGGTTCCCATAAATATACTCAGTATTATATAAAGTGGCTCTGCAAATGAAGTTTGGGAAATATACCACATTAGCAAGGTCTACTCTAATCACGGCCTCATCCAAACTAAATGCTTTAACAATTTCCTCATATCTATATCTCAGTCTTTTGCACATCAGATCAATTTTATTTAATTTGAATAATTTATTGCATTAATGAATTCGATAGATAATTCAATTGTTTTATTATTATATCTCACACATTTGTAAAGGATAAAAAAGTTGTAAATTCTTTCATTTTGTAGATTGGGGTAGTAAATGCGTTTACAATTTAGGCATTTACAGTTTCAAATCTTTGTTTTATTCTTATGAACGTTTAAATCGGATAAAAAATATTGTATCGGAAAAAAATGCTCGTGTAATATACTGAATATTCTATAACTTAATTATAAGAAAAATTTAAAATTTTGCCGTTCAAATATTCTGACTGAGTTAAACTATGCTTAATTTTAATGAAACTGGCTTCACAATGCGCTTTTGCATGGTTATGTTATAAGTTTAAGGACCGTCCAAGCTAGTTATGATATTATTTTAGAATACGAAAAAAATGACTTATTGTTATACTAATATAATTTTAATTTTATTAGTATCAATTAGGTTTAAATTAATCATTAGTCATTATTACTTTGACAACAGTTTTATTAAATGTATTACGTCTCGTTCTATAACTAGTAAACGTGTGATTTACACTAATAGTTACAGTTGTTTTAAAATATATTAAACCCACCCGCTTAAATGATCGAAATTCTGCACAAAATTATGGTTTTTAATAAAAATGCTTTTCTTTGCTGCCCTTTCACTGAGGTGGATATTGCATGGCGTATCTTTAGAACTAAGGTGCAAACAAGCCACTGTCAATATCTCATTATAGAACAGATGAACGCTGCCTGAAAAATTGACATTTGATTAAATAAATATCTTCTCAAACGATCATCAATTGCGCGGCTTGTGATAAGAATAATTTGAATAAAAATTGCGACATTTGTATAAGCACTAATTCTATTATATACATACATTTGTCATTTTAAACTAAGAATCATATAATGCAAAATATTGCAGTTCATCCAGTAGACCAGTTACGTCCTCTTGGAAGCTCTTTTACGTACGGTTCAGAAATTGCCGCGGACAGGACTTGGACCTGGGTGCGTCTAAATTTGTGAATGTGACTCTAATCTACGAATCAACCTGCAGCAAGCCACGCAAAACATTCAGTTTCTTGTTAATTCATGTTTTCCATTAGACTTTCCTTATAATGGAAATTATATGGCATCTCTTCAGAAACAAAGTTCCATTTGGCTACCCACATTCTGTCATTATTAAACAGAAACCACTTTACCTAGGTAAATTTTATTAAATGAAATATTTATATAAAGAAATGTTCCTTGATTGCGTGGGCAGTGATGAAATTATTAAAGTTAAATGTGCTAGCATGATATAAACACAAATCTTATTTCATATATATATATATATATATATATATATATATATATATATATAACCGTATAAATAAAGCATCGTATAGGGTAGGCAAATCAATACGTACAATAAACTGGTTTCGTAACAATTGAAACCAGCTCCCCGATTCCATCCAAATTTGCGGTAAAGTCGGGGCAGTAATTGAAAAGTTCCCAATTAATATGTAACCGATCCACTGGACGAATTTTCTTTTCTACACAACACAACGATTTATTAATACTGGCGTATGTATATAAAATTAGATATGTATTCATATCCAGCTGGCGAACTTAATTTAAACAATTGCAATCGCTGCCTCCTCAATCAGTGTTTGTTTAAATATATATTAATGCACAATTCAATATCAATTCACCAGGTAGGTTTTTGCCTATTCAATATTGCAAGATTGATGTAGGCAAGTTGAAAATTTAGATCTAAAGTGATGCTTCAAAGGCTTCATCTGAAAGAACGATAACCATAAATATGAGTGAGTATGTAAGTGAAAATTGTCTATAGAGTGTGGTAACATTGATCAGGTTAATTTTAGGTGGCTGCACATTCAGAAGTTTCAACGAAAGCTTTCCAATAGACCCAAAATTGGTCTATTGGATAAAATTCCTTTTGTAAATTATTCGATGCTTAGTTTATGCAAGCAAGTAAATGCATAATAGGATTGGTATTTGAATGAAACTCACAAGTTTGATTTAAATAATTGGTGTTACCGCCGGCGCAATCAATGATATTATAGTTATAATTATAACCATTCAACTCATTAATATTTCGCCAGACAGCATGGAGCTTGTTCTACAATGACAAATTGAGGGTGGCTAGGTGGATCTGTTGTTCTAAAGAGATTAATTTAAGCTCATCCATGCATGAAAGCTCAACCAAAATACAAGAGTTATTATATAATTGGAAATTCAGTGTAGCGTGAATTAGTGGTAATATTCAGATCCCAAAGCAGACGTTTCCAGGTTCGAGTCCTGTCCGTGGCAGTTTGTAGACAGTACTTGAAATGTTCCTAATAAAGACGAAATCGGTCCACTAAATGAACTGCTTTTAAACTATACGAATATTAGTTTGTACCGAGATATATATATATATATATATATATATATATAATGTGTTAGGCAATTATATGAAACTCAAAACACAATTTAATTAGTTGTTATTAACACCAAATCTATTTTCGTTTAATTCATAATTGTTTAATTTAGTACCACTTTAATATAGGCTCCACCTCAGTAACAGGTGTGTCAAGAAAAATTTTTGGTATACAATTAAATATTGTATCTAGTGTGTAACAGGATCACTCAGAGGTTAGAGCAAGATACCGCAGCGAATCCTCTCCGCGGCAAATTGTGGACGGTACGAGAAGTGGTCTAAATAAGACCGAAACCGATCTGCTGGTTGAATTGCAAATTCTGCATTATAGGATGGTTAGTTTATACGTAAATATACATATATAATGTAATTGTTGTTTATATCGATGTCGCAAACTTGATTTAAATAATTTGCATTTCATTCATTTCGTGTGATAAGACAATTGAATGTTCATAAATTATTTGAATGAATTTAAATATTAAATTTTTGTTTACGCTTTGCAAAATACTTCCCGTTGAGTACAGATAAGTTTTAAATTAAAAATTTCATTTCATTTCACATTTGTAAACTTACACAGGAATTGTTTCATTTCATTAGCCTCTTTAATCAGCTAAAATGGAAACTGCTGTGTTTATCATTAATGAAACTAATTAACGTCACGATTTGATGTGAAATATGTACAAAAATAAAACGTATAATGGAACGGATACGATTGATTTACACGTTTAACATATATTCATCGTCCATAGCTTTTAAGAATAATTATTCCTCGTCACTCACATAAATACGTTCAAATATTTAAAAGCACAGTTACTTCCAATATTTTTAGGCAAAATGTTAAGTTTTAATGAACTGCAGCCTTATAAAATTAGGTTTAATTTGTTTTCTATTCTCGAAGTAAATTCAGATAATGTACCCCGAGATTATAAAACGCAAATTATTTTAGATAAGTTAAAACAAATTTGAAACGCCATTTTTTAAATAACTTAGTGTCCCATAATCATGATCTGCATATGGTCCATAAATGCACAATTATTTTTAAAAACAAAGAGGAAATAAATTTCAGAAAATAATATAAGGAACATGTAGTGATATTATTCACTATATACATATATTTGACTTGAAGTAAAATAAGACAGTAAATGCAATAGGGATCTGTTATTGCATTATATAAGATTATTATTAGCATTAGATGCGCTGCAATACAACGCGTGGTATAATGCCGAAATGTGTTTCGTAAAACACTAATCAATAACTGAATTACTAAGCCAAAGTTAAGATAAATTTAGACTATGTGTACCGTAGTAAGAAAACTAAACTTAAAATAAAATGTTGAGCATTTCGACTACTAGCATTAGACCATGTATACTCATTAAACAAAACGAACTGTATAGATCGTAATCCAAAAGTACACTTGGTAAGCCAAGAAAAAGTATTATTGTAGTTAAGCAAACCTCAAAATTTGGTTTAAATCATCTGCATGCGGTTCACACAGTATCGCATTATTTTGCATGTTACCTTGAGAAATTATACAAAAACGCTAACGAATGAAAAATATTATTTGGATTAGACATATTGCGATATAATTTGGTTTTTATATAATAAAAAATACATTAGTTAAAATATGATTTTTGCACAAATTATTTCAGAAAAAAATATGATCCGCAGATCAACTTTCAATAATGTAGAGCAGTAAAAATCTATGCCGAACGCTATATATTTATTGCGAAATTAAAACTTTTTATAAGTATTATTTATGTTATTGACTCAGTAAGTATTGCAGTTCTATCTAGTAAAACGCTTAGACTGTTGAAATTAGCGAAATGATGCCAATATTTGACTGTTTCTTGTGTTCCTGTTTCTTCTAGGCCTCTATTTAATATGTAAAATCTTTTTTTGTAAAATATTGAAAAATCATTTCAAGGATGTAAGTCAGAATAATTATTCTCAAAATTTACATGGGCGATTAAGTAAGTTCTGCACCAAATTGCATATAGTAAATTCAAAGAATTGTTAAACATTTTAATTGTTCATCATAAACCTAAGTATCACAGAGGCCTAATTAGTTCTATGTGTTTTTCCGCGCTTTGAAATGTAAATTCTTTTCTGCACATGATGAAAGAGCACGAAAATAATGGCAATAAAAAAATCTTAAAAATATAAATACCAATATATTAGTAAATCCTATGTGAAAAAGCATATTAGAGTAGTAAGTTTTTTCTAAAGAAAGGTAGGGATAACCACGAAATTCGTAATTTATATCAAGATTTTTTAGATTTAAAAATTTGTTTACGTGTATTCCTTTAAAACAGACATTACAGAATCATACATTTAACTAATTAAATGTTGCAATTAAGCACAAAATATTGCTTGCATGCTTTAAGTCATGCTTAAATGCTGTTTAATTCACCTTCATCCTTACGATTTTATAATTTGGATCTTAAGAAATAAAGCATTAAATAAATTTGAAAGAAAAAATTTACTATTTTTTCTCCACTGCAAGTCTCTATTACTTTCAATTGGTTAATCATTGTTAAATGTATTTTTTTAATTTTACAACGTGTTAAAGTAGTAAAGCCATACTAATGTGTGCAAATCAATTCATGAAAGATTGAAAACCCAAATAGTTTACTTGTGTTTTGGCCCCTACGATAAATCACATGGAGTACATGACCACTTTGTCGAACGACCTGGAATCTCCTTATTATCTATTTCATTGTGATAAACATAGTCTTAATCTGTGACGATGTATCTAAATTTAAATTTGATTTCCATATATATTCAATGCGGTTTGATCCTCGATAGTCAGTTTGCCGTCGTACTCTGATGATCATGGAAGGTCGAAACGCGTCAGTGCGTTGCAGCTGGCGGTAGTTTTGTTATGTTGTTCGACGACTGGTTAAATACAATGGGATTGGTGTTTACTTCAAGCTCGCAAACTTGATTTAAAGCATTGTTACCACCACCCGCGCAATCAATTATTGTTAAATTGTATTGTCTATATATGTATATGTGGCGAAAGCTGCAAATAGTTAATGTTCGTGACTGCATAGAAATTGTGCAGCCGACATTTCCAGTCAAGTTCAATGTATGCAAGACTGCTAGAGGTGAGAGCCGCATATCTAAATTTGATTTCCATATATATTCAATGCGGTTTGATCCTCGATAGTCAGTTTGCCGTCGTACTCTGATGATGATCATGGAAGGTCGAAACGCGTCAGTGCGTTGCAGCTGGCTGTAGTTTTGTTATGTTGTTCGTAGACTGGTTAAATACAATGGGGTTGGTGTTTACTTCAAGCCCGCAAACTTGATTTAAAGCATAGTCTTAATCTGTGACGATGTATTCGATATAATTGTTTTTTGTGAATTTTGTCGAACAGTTCACTGACATATAATAGCCAAATTTATTCTACCTCGATTTGTTAATTAAGTTATTACGATTTAAGTTGAAACTGAAATTTTGCTAGAAATGTAGGTGTTTTTGAGAATTGATCGCTGAGGTGCGCCCATGGGAATATTGTAAATCACAAAATTTTATTTTGGAAACATTTAACCAGTCATGTTTAATGGTAAAAAATACAATTTTTACAATAAATAACTGTCAAAGAGTTTGACTTACTACGAAAAACAAATAAATGCTTTACTTCTACAATTATCAAGTTTCATTCCATGCGCAATGCAGTAAAATATGCGGCAGATATGTGCATATCTTGTTCTGACTGCAAAACAACATAAACTAATGATTAGAGAGTGTAATCAATCATTTAGAAATTTTTAAATTCCTGTTTCCTACTAAATTTAATCTATGTAGCAGGAGCTGTTGTGGTTATTTCATTGTTTGTCAGTAGTATAGTCCAAACAACTGGAGCTCTTTATCTATTTACAATTTTTATCTTTATTAAAAGTTCATGGTTGCAGTTTTGTGAATTAAATTATTAATTTCCTTGATGCTGTTGAATCAACAAATTTGAGTTTCATTAAAGCTACGAAGTTGGCTTCCTATATGCCAAATTTGAATAGAATATGATTTAACCCCGAAAATATTTTGATTTTGTATCAGAAACACCTATTTCTTTACCTCGTCTTTGAAATTACTGTTCATTTAATTTGGTTAAATAGTCTCTATTCTCAGAACGAGAATTCGCGTGACGCTAGCAGTTTAAAATAAAGCCTTGAAAGCGTCGTTTAAATATTCTTTGATGAATTTTCTTAAAAACGCATGATTTAAATTTATAATCAAATAGCCCGATATGTATTAATGAATGATTAATTATTGAATAAATATCTGAGTTTTAGGTTGCTGTTTTCAAATAAGCTTTTGATTCGATAACGCTATCTTAATCTCGTCAATCCATAGATGCTAATTTTTGAACAGCTTCAGAGGTACATAAATACTTGCGTTGCGTCGCAAATTCCCATCGATACACTAAAAAAATGTTTCTTTGTTAGCTTTTCCTTTAAATAGCGTCAACATGACATATTTTTAAACGCAAAGTCTGCTCTATAATGAAAGATTGGGGGAAGCTAATTGGAACTGTTTTCATAAAGAGATGCATATAGGTTCCATCTGAATGAAAAGCTAATCAAAAAATATTTTAGTATTTATTTGGAACTTGTGTGAAGCGTTCCGCAAGTGGCTGAGTGACTCGGAAGCAGACGTACACTGTTTTTTGCCCTGTATGTAAAGAATTCTGGAAAGTTCGTGAAGGGTTTCCGAAAAGTAAAGTTTTACTGGAAAATATATGTATATTATGGGATTGGTTTTTTTATCAATGTCGAAAACTTAATCAAAACAATTGATATCATATCTCCGATCTTCAAATATACTCAAATAAATATTACTGAACTTTTAAAACGAAAATGACTGTAAAGTCAAACAAGCTGAGCCATGAGAAATTTTATTTTAATTCCACAACAATAGCAAAAAATGTTCATAGGTAATTAAACGAACATTGGTTGCACGGGCGGTGATACCATTTATTATAATTAAGGTTGCGGATTTGATATAAAAACCTAACCCATTATATACATACATTTGTCAGTATAAACAAAAAATTGTATAGTATAGAAAAGGTAATTCATCCAGTAGACTGGTTTGGTCCTTATTGAGAACTCATCACGTATTGACCAGAATTTTCCGTAGACAGGGCTCAAACCTGGACACGTCTGCTTCGAAATCTGATGCTCTAACCACTGAGCCTTTCTACTCTATACAATTCTTAGTTTCTATTGACAAATGTATGTACTTAATGGGTCAGGTGTTTATTTCAAGTTTGCAACCTTGATTATAGTAAATGTTCATGGGTAGTTTGACTAAAGAAGCCATATTCAATTTTTTTTAACTCACACCTATATTGAAAGTGCCGGATATAAGCACATATGTCACGAAAATAAACAGAATACATACGTTCTATTTACAAGACATAGTTCGCATTGTAAACCACTCTCTAATATCATAATGCCAAAATATAAGGAATATTATTTTTTTGAACGCTATTAATTCAATAAAAATTGAGGACCAAAAAGAAAATTTTAATCAGGTCAAGATTTATTGAATCGACAATAATCTAGGAAAAAAATATATATAGAGCAGGATAACCGAAGCAAACAGCCATTCCTTGGCAAAAGGAAAGAGGGTCACCTAATTTTTCCACTAACTAAATAAGAGATTAGTTCAAGTAAATATATATATATATATATATATATATATAAATCTACCGAAATTCTTTCCTAGAAATAGCTACTTCTGCTATAACAACTCATATTGTCATATCGAGAAATCATTGCTTACAGTACAGTCAAACCAATATAAATGCTCTGCAAATGAGTTTTATTAGAAGAAAGTATGTATACATAGACATTAATATTTTTTTAAAACATTTATTTGTAGCATGTAATTTAATTATTAATGTAGTATATCGTAGATAACTTACCTCTGGCGATTGCTGGGAAAGATTGTAGAGACAAACCTGACGGGCTTTGTTGACGTAACCCATTTGGTAACTGGGGATGGCACATAATGATGCAGCGAACCATCCACACAGTGCTAAGCTCCTTGCGTATGTCACTAGAGGTAAACAATATTTTAAATATATATATATATATATATATATATATATATATATATACAAAATTATAATTATCTAGATCACTGTATGTTCAAAACACATCAATAATGATAAATCTGCGCTGTTAACAAATTGAAAAACAAATTATCACGCATTGTTGATTAAATTTCTATACTCGTATTTTAATAGACGCGCGGAATTTGATACAGGACAGTGAAGCAAATAGTTTTAGCGTCATCTATTTGTGGAGATGTGTCAAATTATTTAAATTTGGCTTTCAACATTTTAGCCAAAAACGTCACAGCAAGGCGCGAGTAGCATGGAGTAACAAATTGTAATTTAAGAAGCGGTATGTTTAATTTATATAATATTTAATAAAATGAATTTGACGAATGTTTAATTTTTCTATTTGAGACAGTATACAAGTTAGACTCATTGATTTGTTCGCTGGCTTTCTTATGATTAAATCTGTCTTCTGCGAACAACACGTACAAATTAATCTATAGTTCTGTGTGAGAGTAGTTTTAAAATAAAATTAGTCAATAGAAACTTTGTTAAGTAGTCAACATAAAAATATTTAATATATTAAGATAATTAATCTGTGCTGCAAAATCTTTACCGAAATCGCTATTAAAAATAGTTACTTAATATTGTCTCATTTCATATTTTCACTGGAATAACTTAAGGACTGCCTTTTGGATCACATCACCGGTCCACGGTTCATCAAGATATTGAGTCAAAATAATAATTGTGATTCAAACTGCTTCATTTATACTTATAATTGGGAAATCTCAATAGCCAACAGACGTTGCACTCGATCAGTGCACGTCAAAATGTGTATCTGTGTTTGTCTGTCTATAAAAGCTAAGATTTCATTTAACAACAATTCCATACAAATTACGAAACCGACTAATTGAAACTACAATTGTTTATTATGTGTTTTGTGCCCTGTAACAAATTAGTTAAAATATGAACAGAAGGATAGACCAAAGACAGAATGAATGGAAAGTATAATCTTGTGCACATTCGTATCGCGCTTACTGGTTACTTTTCAGTAACTTGGATGTAGAATGTTAAAAAATAGGACGGTAAATCTACTATACGAATGTGTAAACCTGCAGTAGTGAAGCTAACTTCATACAAAGTCTTCGACAATGCAAATTCAAAGCCAACTCATTATCTATAATATATAAATCAATTCTTTAACGGGTACTAACACGATGACTATTATTTCAGTACCTGATACCAAAATAATGGTACCGAAAAGATACATGGTACGAACGCTATTTTGCCGAGTCAGTACACGGTACCAACACGATGGATTTGAAAGTATACAAAAGTTAACCAAAAGTGAGAATTACAATTATTTCTGAACACCTGTTTCTCTAGCAAATTCATAAACTCTGACATTGATTGATATCAACATATTGATATAGAATTTTCTGAAAGTTTATTTTCCGTACGCGTGTATCTGACTAATTGTTTAAATATTACCACGTTAAATGACCTATCTATTGGTGACTTTATGCAGTGCAAGTGATAAAAGATCAGACAATTATTGCAATTATGCAATTTTTAAAGAACTATATGTTCATTTAAGCCTGGCTTACCTCATAAATGCTACCAATGTTTCATGAGAAATACGCGCGCGCGTATACGATCGTGTGTTTATAAAATTGGTAAATATCTAGTTAAATATAATCTCATGTATATTTATATCCATCTAGAGTGAACAGATATTAATTTGCATTTTGTACGCGTTGAACAAATTGCTTTTTTCTTACTTAGTTAAATCATGTAACTGAAAGTGACTTCGATGGGTAGGGACGGTGGCAAAGTAATACAAATTTAACAGTCGTAAAATAATGCCACGCTTAATGACTGAAACTTAGGAAAAAAGAAAAAGACTTATTAAGATCTGAAGTAAATTATAGAGGACCTGACAAATAAATTCATAAAATTATCTAACGAAGTGCTGAGCAACGTAAGGAAGGGTTTCAAATGCGAAAAAATTTCATTCAAGGCAGTAAAAGTCAAAAACTAAAGTTTATCATACATTAAAGAGTGAAGTATACAACTTCAGAGGATGGTGCAGTAAATATTTGTTGCATAATATCTTTATCTAAAAATGTTAATTATACCTGCTTAAAAAGTCTACTAAAGAAATAAGACAATAGTTAGTTATTCTACTGTTATTACCACTACTAAAAATACTACTACTACTATTTTACAACAAAAACAACTATTACTACTATTACTGCTACTACTAGAGCTACTAATACAACTACTAATACTTCTTCTTTTACTATTTCTATGACTACTACTATTACTATTTTTAATAATATTATTAACAGAATAATAATAATGGTGCCAAATATAATACTTATTATTATTACTAATATTATTATAATGAATAAATTATTATATATATTATCAATTATTTCAATGTCAAAAAAGACCAATGGGCCTAGCACAATGAAAAATTCAAAGGAACAGAAGTTCGGTGGAAATAAACATTATTTAAATCAATAATTCGCGCTTCATTTAATCACCAATCCAATTATGCCTAAATTTGCCCATATAAGCTTAGTGTGGTATAAAATAGCGAAAAAAATCATCCAGTAGACCGGTTTCGTCCTTATTGATTGTAAATGACAGGTTTACAGTTTCTGTATGGAGACGAACATAAACATTTATCTATCTTGGCAATGGACACATAAGCTAAAACATTTTTTTTAAATTTTTGCAAAAGTGGTGATAGCAGTTCTCCAAATTATGATTGTGAATTTAAGACAAATGTCAAACGTATTAAGTCTAACCAGTCATTAGAAAAAGTGAAACTACAGACAGTCACGCCTATTGAGGCGTACTGACCGTCGATTTTCTTCATCAGAGCACGTCGGAAAACGGACAAGGGAGGAACAAATAGCAATGTAAATATGTGGAAAGCAAAATTAGATATGCGACTCTGAAAATTAGTAATTTCACGTTTATCGTGCTGGACATTAAATTTTTGCAGCTTTCTCCACACACACACACACACACACACATATATATATATATATATATATATAATTTATTATGTCTACTGTATTCGAATATTACAAAGTATATTTCTTATTAGGAAGAAAAAGCACATTAATAACAAATTGAATATTGGCCATTTATTTCGAGACTACTAAACATCAGTTTACAATATCTTGTTGATATAAATTCTGTTTTCATTTGATTATATGGATAGCAAC